>CAWUFQ010000704.1:17500-187500 GCA_963921405.1 Cepaea hortensis | reverse complement strand
CTTATGTCCAAAGTTATGTACCCGTCTTGTTGTGTTGCATCTCATTATGTGTACACTACAGAACTAGGTCAACATCTGTTCACAGATTCAGTGTCAAACAAACATTTTGTTTGAAGCAAACAAAAATGGAAGGCAGAAAATAGGAAGTAATTGCCTTTTACAGCTATGAATTAAACATTGGTAATATGGTAACAGACATGTTGCATTATACTTCAAATTAAAAGGAGTCATATGTTTCACTGTCACATGTTTTGCTGTCATATGTTTCGCTGTCATAAAAATATTATAATACATAAAAGATAAGTATGTGAAAGATTACAATGATGTATGTTGTAATACATCAATTTACTTCCAGTAAGATGGCAACGACGTTCTTCAGAGGACTTTCTTTTGTGTTTTTGTGTTTTCATATTCAATTTCAGAAGTTGTTCTCAAGAAACCACGGAAGGCAGGTGGTGGATACAATTTTAGAGGCAGCCTACGGTTAGTTGTTGGTTATGGTCTTAAGTTTCACGACCGTAGGCAGAACATCTCTGTCACAGGACAATGGATTCAGTTCCCGGCCAGTATGGTCACTGCCAGGAAGAAAAGCAACAGCAAACTACCTTCTTTAAAGTTGCCTAGTTTATCATGATTCGCCTAATTACAGATCATCACAAGAAAAGGACTGGAATTCTGAAATTAGCAACATGGAATGTTCGGAGGTTAAGCGACGATGGAAAATTAGATAACATCAAAAAAGAAATGGAAAGAGGGAAGATTATTCGGAATATGCGAGACGAGACGGAAAGGGCCAGAAATCAAGACATGGGATGATCATAAGATTATTTATTCTGGGAGAGAAGAACGGCAAAGAGGTGTAGCAATTCTCTTGGATCGGCAATCATCACAATCTGTTAAAGGATATTGGGGTGTGTAAGACAGGGTTCTTTTATTAAAATTTATCTGCAGACTTTTAACATTAAACCATTCAAATATATGCCCCAACAGGAGAATGCAGTGGAGATGGTATAGAGGAACTGTATAATGATATGGAGTCTGCTTTGAAGAAATGTAAAAATTCAGAAATAAATATCATAATGGGTGACTTCAATGCAAAAGTAGGAAATCATAGCGATGGATGCACAGTAGGAAACCATGGTTTAGGAGAGCAAAACGAAAAATAATACAGGCTTGAAGAATGGGCCAAATGACACGAAATGATAGTAGGAAACACCTGATTTAAACAACATCCTAGAACAGATTTTATAAACCGGTGGGGAATTCCCCCCCCCCCCTTTCCGCAGTTGGGTATTTTAGGGTTTCCAAAGGGGGGGGGGGGATTAAGATTATTTCAAGATCGCGTTACTACAAGAACCGATTACTTGGTATTGTTTTTCCCTCCACACTTTACAGTTCTGTACTTCTCGCCCGTCTGAAATTCGTTATATAACGTAAGTAGACCGGCAAATCACATTTTATGTATATGTCTAGACATGTTGTAGTATGTGTTATTAAACTTAGCTTCCTATTTTGCGTATCCTGTGTAGGCGCTGGGGTTGGAGATTTATAGAGTGGAAATACGAAAAGGGGGTGGGAGGGGGGGGGGGGTAACGTTCTGAACATATGATGAAGGGGTGCATGGGCCAAACAAGGTTGAGAACCACTGTCCTAGGATATTATGGAAATGGAGGAGTCATGACGGCAAGATTAGAAACCAGATTGATTACATCCTGATTAGCAGAATGTTTCGAAATGCGTTAACAATCGCAAAACATA
The DNA here is from genome assembly GCA_963921405.1 of Cepaea hortensis. NCBI lineage: Eukaryota > Metazoa > Mollusca > Gastropoda > Stylommatophora > Helicidae > Cepaea > Cepaea hortensis. Next base: position 185,742 of record CAWUFQ010000704.1, on the reverse strand, counting down.
CCCCAATGCTGAATGTTACAGTGATCACAGATTGATTACAGGAACATTGAGGGTAAAGTTAAAGAAAGTATACAACAGGAAACACCAAAATGACAAGGGAATTTAAGAGTATTTTAACATAGAAGTAATAGAGATCATAGAGATCATATTCCAAGATGTGGATGATCGTTGGGAAGTATTGAAGAATTCAATAAGATTCGCTACAGAAACAACTCAATCTCAATCAGGTGCCGTCTCCAAAATGAAGGTTGACTGCAATGGATCTCCAACACTGTCTGTCTCTCACCCTGACTGTACATTCCGTCAGGCTGATGTTCGTCCATCTCTTGATGTTATCTTCCCACTTGCATCGTTGTCTACCTCTTGCTCGCTTGCCCTCAACCTTGCCCTCCAGTTTAGTGTTTATCTGAGTATCATGTCACTTGCCTCCTCTTTATTTCTTTCATTAACTGTCTCTTTTTCCCAGTTTGTCTAGAACCTCTGCATTTGATTAGTTATGTTTCCATGAGATACGACATATTCATCTGTATATCCACATCTCCACGTCATCTATTCGACTTTCTAGCTGCTTATTCAATGTCCAAGCCTTCGCGCCATACAGTAGTGTTGAATATATGTAAAATTTGACAGTTTTCAATTTTAATGCGTTATTAATCTCTTTAGATCTTAAAATGTTTTGCATATCCTTTACAGTACATCGCTGTCAACATCAGCATCTTTCAGCTGATTGTTGATTTCTTGGCAAGATTACGCTCAGTAGTTTGCTATTGCTTTCTGGGCGACAGGCTCCATACTCTCATAAGTCACTGGCGCGACTCGAACCACTTCCAATTCTAGTGCGCTCACATCAACCACGAGAGTATTTGGGGTTACGGAGAAAGCTGCTAACCCCTCGGCCAGGGATGTTGATACTGATTTCATGCCGTTAAGAGCATTTGTGGCCATTCCTATTCTCTTTGTGATTTCTATTTCACTTCTGCCATCATCTGTTACAGAAACAACTATTCCCAAATTAAAGAAAGTGGGTCGTAAGAAACGGAAGACTGAAGAAGTTTTACAACTAATTGAAAAAAAAGTAGACACAACAAAAACAATCCTGCCAAATATAAAGCAATTCATAGAACAGTCATAACATAGGGGCATAAAGAGGCAAAAGATGCATGGCTTGGGAAAAAATGCATAGAAACTGAAAATCAATACAACAGTAAAAATACCAAAATCACTGCGCAAAAGAATTCATGAGCTTACTAATAAAAGAACACACACATCATCATGCTGCCTAAAAACAAAAGATGGAAAAATAATAAAAGAAAAGGATCAGATTTCACATGCATGGTCAGATTATGCGAAATACCGTTATGGTGATAACTGAGACGAACAGTATGCTATTCGAAATAATACTGAAGGACCATGAATTTTGAAGATGGAGGTTCAGAATGTTCTTAACCACCTGAAAACTGGAAAGACCCCCGTTTCAGACAACATCACAACAGAAAAGATATATGTTTTTGAAGAATATGGAATACAGCTCGTTGCAAGACTCCTGGACATAATATATGATACAGGACATATACCTCGAGAATTATGTAATGATGTATTTATTGCAATTCCAAAGAAATCAGAAGCCTTGGAATGTGACCAACATCGAACAATTAGTATTAGGAGCATTCATTTGAAACACGTTCGTGCCGCACCGCGCGTAATTGTTTATGTTGAACATGATCATGTCATAGTCATGTGATAAGTACTAACCAATAAATAAAAGAGCACGTGCTTATGGTCCTATGATGCAAATGTTCGGTTTCTGACCGTTGAGAAAATGTCCGGGTTGATCCAAAATCCGTCCAAAAGAAGCTCAAAGAGTGGTGATTCAGTTTCTTTCATTTCAAGCATGTCGACCAGTGGACATTCATCGAAGAATGCAGGCAGCGTATGGTAACAAATGTATGTCGAAGACAACAGTGACAGACCGGGCACGAATGTTTCAGAAATGACGTCAGTTCACGACAGATCTTAGACGGCCGGGACAAGCGCATATTGTTGCAACAGAAAAATCCATCGCCAAAATTGATGCAGCATTACAGATGAACCGTTGTCGAAGCATTCGTTATCCAGCGAAAGAATTTGATGTGTCAATTTAGACAATTCAAAAGATCGTTCGTAAGAAACTGCAATAACCGACGGTATGTTCACAGTGGGTACCACAAATGTTGTCCAACCACCAAAAAGAGGAACGCATGGATGGTGTTTGAACCACTTGCTGCGTTACAGAGTGGAGGGTGGCGCATTTCTCTTCCGCATAATGGCAGATGATTAATCATTGTCACCAACTGGCTGGGGTTAGATCCCAGATGGGCAACCACTCAGCCAAAATCATTTTCTTCTACTGGTGTTTAGTTCTGGATGCAGTTTAAGATCCCCTAATTCTGTCAGAAGGGACTAATTACCGCCCCAGATCCCAGAGAGAAAACGTGGAACAAATGTCTTTTATGCTGATTAAGACACTGTCCCTGATACTCAAGAAAACAGCCAAGAAGTGGCTCGTTGAAGATAGAATATATCTTTATAGATTTGGCTGTACTTGGTATCACCAATGACCAAGTACTACAAGAGACAAATGAAAATCGTAGATTGATTAGAGAAATTAGACGTAGACAGTCAAAATTCTTTGGACATGTTATGAGAAGAAATGGACTGAAGAACTTAGTGACAGCTGGCAAGATCGAAGGGAACAGACCAAGAGGAAGACCGAGAGGAAAATACCTGGATGGCTTGGCCACATGGCATGGACGAGACAGGAACACTGAGCTGATCCACGACTCTGGTGATCGAGTGAAATGGCGAATCATGACCGCCCACGCTTTCCGGCATGGCACATGATTGATTGATTGGTATCACCAGAAGTGAGAAAGGAGGAGCTAAGTTATGCAACGTAATCTGGTTACTTATGACTGCATAGACAAAGTACCTCCCGGACATAGATTCCCACTTCTGGACAATATGTGTGAACCCCCACTAAATGATACAAAATGTGTGTACTTGATTACGCTACACAAACATTTATAAACATTTAGAATTATACGGACCAATTGAGTTTTAAAATACAACAACTGTGTTTATTATTTCTAGTCTTGATGATCATATGATGATGATGATGATGATTATATTATGGTATACGTAACTTAAGAGGTCACATAGGTCATGCTTCCCCCAGTGAGACGCAGTTCACTGTCAGATTGAAGGAGTCCAAATTGGTCCCTCACAAGGCTAAGTCACTTCCTGATATGGGTTGTTGACTGTCCATTGCTCCTAAGAGATCTGGAATGAAACAAACGGAGATGGGTAGTATCTACGTCTACACATCTCAAAACACATATGTCTATACATTCATATAAACATACATTCAAGTCATAATATATGATGGTAAGATGATATATATGATGCATTGTTACGTAAACATATATCAGTTCTAAATAAATGTATATATATATATGTATATATTCATAAAACCATTTAGAACATCTATAGCTCAAAACATACATCATCACATACATTTATGTAATGGGGTGTTTCCCATATAAGTTCACCTCACTTACTCTTTCCCTTTCTGATTCATTCATACTGTCTTGTCGGAAGGGCTGTTCGCACAGTCCTGTCGAACATTAAATGCCTTCCCTGAATCTGTCTGGGATATTGAAAGTCCTAAGTCATGTCTGTCCTCATGCAGACATCATGCAGACAAGGTGAACTGGTGCCATTCCTCAAACCAAGTGGGTTCACCACAATCTTGGTAGGCACTCAAAGTGTTGGTCCATATAATCAATGTTAATTGGACGCTATCAAGAGACTGGTAGCTCTCAGGAATTTCTCCTAAGTAGTCAGTCTCCCCAATGTTTAACATCATACAGGATGAATCTACATGTATCTCCTGTACATGCATAAGCCACACGCTCATGTAGCTTGGATAATGGATTTCTCCAAATTAGCACATACAACAAATCAGACAACCAAGTGGTGAATGAAAGAAGAAGATAAAGTTCACAGTGTAATAGTAAATCTAGAAACTGGAACATTAAGTACAAAGAAAAATCCACCAGTGTAAAGTTTAGGAGAATATGCAGAACAAGAAACTACACAAGCCTTCAGACTAGCAAACAAACTAATCAGAGTAATGGTATTACCTGGGTTATAGCTAGGAAATCCTGTCATACGACTTCGTACAGAAGTCCAACAGAACGAAATGTTAATATTTCTCCAGTAGGTATCCTAAGAATGCTATTGTGAATTTGCGTCTGAAGTCTTGCTGGCCATGCATGTAGTTTTATTCTCTTCATCCCTGGCTAGTTTTCACGTTGGCTAATTAATATATCCCCTATTAATTAACTCCACCTATTTTTCCATGTACGATGACGGGATGGATTAAGTCCCAAACTCTTCTCACCCCTCCTCCTTTCCTGTGAAGGGTAGTTGCATCTGTCAATCAAATGGACCGAGGTCCCGCCACGCCTGAAACAATGAAACATGCTTTGGCGGCAATGCAGTTGCGTCATTACATTCCAATAGGCTATTAACACCCGCCGCCTTCCTGGGTTGCTGGCAATAGTGTGTCAGCCATGTGTTCCTACTTTGCCGCTGTATTGCAGTAAGGTGTTAAGTATCTGGTCCTAATTGCTCCTTTGTGTTGGCAACTCAGACGTTGTCCCGTCTCCCCAATGTCTGGACTTATAGATAGGTGTTAGGCCTGCATTATATTGCCGTCTTTGGATCACACGGGTTTTTCCCCTGAGTAGCACTGCCATGTATTATTTCAGACGGGTCTGGCTGACCCTCTTATCTCTCATTCTGCCGTGGCTGGTTTACACGTTAGGTCATGTTAACCGTAAGGTGTTAGGTGTCGTCCCTATTTTAACCACAGGATTGTAAACTAACACGTCAATCTCAACTGACTGGCTCCGCGATGTATCAACTGAAAACAGTGCGTTTTCAACCTTTGATAGCGCCCGCCGACTGGTGCCGTGGTGTCTGGGTTTTACGTTTGATCTGGACATAAAAGCTTTCTCAGACCTAGCATTACAGAAATGATCGGGCGTGCGTGGTCAAATTGTAATTTTCTCTTGTTTTCAATCTCTGTTAGTTTTTCCTTATTCCTTGGTTGGGGACTAGATTATTTTCTGGTGAACAATTATTCTTTTACTTAGAGAATGATAGAATAATTCTTGTGGGCTCTTTAATTCCTTTCAAACTTGTGTAATTCGGATGCTGCCGGGGCTGTCCCGTCACAATCATAGTGTCACCACTTTGAGCCCAGCAGCAAGAGAGAGAGAGAGAGAGAGAGAGAGAGAGAGAGACAGACAGACAGACAGACAGACAGACAGACAGACAGACAGACAGACAGACAGACAGACAGAGAAAGAGAGACAGAGAGAGAGAGCATGCAGTGGAAACATGCTGGATCACTAGGAGCCAAACAAATTAAAGTTTCAGGTTTCCGCTGGTAAAGTTATGCTGAGCGCATTTTATGACAATGAAGGGCTATTGTTGGCCGACTTTAAAGAACCTGGTTTCAACATCAACTCTACTCACTACTTGGAAACACTAGACAATCTGCTAAAAGCAATCAAGAATAAACGACCCGGCATTCTTTCTCGCGGTGTGATTTTTTTGCACGATAATGCTCGCCCGCATGTTGCAAAGATTGTGCAGGAAGCATTAGCTTGGAAGAAGTGGGAAATTCTGCAACATCCAGCCTGTAGTCCTGATTTGTCACCATGTGATTTTCATTTGTTCGGATCTCTAAACAAGTTCTCAAAGGGCAACGATTTCACACAACTGTAGACGAAATGAACGCGGTGAACACTTGGTTCAGTGAGCAACCACAATACTTTCTTACTGACGGCATTCGCCGCCGACCCAAGCAATGGGATGCTTGCCTGAATGCCTGCGACAACTTCTTCTGACCAATCCATGGTGAATAATTCATTCAAAATGAATGCTTTGTTTAATTCTATCACACCTGTTAATGTTTCTTTCATGCTTTTGTAATAAAGCAATTGGAACAGGTTTCAAATCATAAGGAGTCACATCACCAAGATTTTGTTAAGAATTATCATGCAAAGAGTTAAGAAGAAAATGTAATCTGAAATATGAGAAAAACAATATTGTTTGTAGAAGGCAAGGGTACAGTAAATGTTGTGTATATGCTGAGAACAATGATTGAACGTTTTATAGAAGTAATCAAAGATCTATATACTTGCTTTTGTTGACGACACAAAGGCTTTCGATATAGTAAGACATGTCAACATGATAAAGATGCTTGCAAATCTACACATTGATGGGAAAGGCCTTAGACTTGTAAAATACATATATTGGAAACAACAAACTGCCATAAGAATTGATAATGAAGTAGGTCAATACCTGCCTATTAAGAGAGGAGTGAGTCAAGGATATGTAATGTCTCCAGATCTGTTTCTCCCCCCCCCCCCCCCCCTGTACATTGAACATATTTTCAGAAATATAGAAGATATAAAAGGAATTATCATTGGGTGAGGAAACACCAACAATATTAGATATGCAGATGATACAGTCTTGATTGCAGACATTGAACATGTTATGCAACATTTAATAGATGCGCTTATTGCACACAGTGAACAACTAGGGTTAGAATTGAATAATAAGAAGACATAGATTATGGCCGCCACTGGGAAAAAGGAAATACCACTATGTAATATACAAGTAAATAGGGATATTCTTAAACAAGTGATTTGGTAGAATTATCTCTGAACAATCATGACATCTGATGGGAGATGCCTTGAAGAGATTATAACAAGAATTTACATGGTGAAGGTAGCCTTTTGCAAGATGAGTTACAGGTTTCCGCTGGTAAGGTTATGCTGAGCGCATTTTATGACAATGAAGGGCTATTGTTGGCCGACTTTAAAGAACCTGGTTTCAACATCAACTCTACTCACTACTTGGAAACACTAGACAAGCTGCTAAAAGCCATCAAGAATAAACAACCCGGCATTCTTTCTCGCGGTGTGATTTTGTTGCACGATAATGCTCGTCCGCATGTTGCAAAGATTGTGCAGGAAGCATCAGCTTGGAAGAAGTGGGAAATTCTACAACATCCAGCGTGTAGGCCTGATTTGTCACCATGTGATTTTCATTTGTTCGGACCTCTAAAAAGCTCTCAAAGGGCAACGATTTCACACAACTGCAGACGTAATGAACGCGGTGAACACTTGGTTCAGTGAGCAACCACAATCCTTTCATGCAGACGGCATTCGCCGCCGACCTAAGCAATGGGATGCTTGCCTGAATGCCTGCGACGACTTCTTCTGACCAACCCATGGTGAATAATTCATTCAAAAGGAAAGCTTTGGTTAAATCTATCACACCTATTAATGTTTCTTTCATGCTTTTGTAATAAAGCAATTGGAACAGGTTTCACATCATAAGGAGTCACATCACCAAGATTTTGTTAAGAATTATCATGCAAAGAGTTAAGAAGAAAATGTAATCTGAAATATGAGAAAAACAATATTGTTTGTAGAAGGCAAGGGTACAGTAAATGTTGTGTATATGGTGAGAACAATGATTGGACGTTTTATAGAAGTAATCAAAGAACTATATACTTGCTTTTGTTGACGACACAAAGGCTTTCGATATAGTAAGACATGTCAACATGATAAAGATGCTTGCAAATCTACAAATTGATAGGAAAGACCTTTGACTTGTAAATAACATATATTGGAAACAACAAGCTGCCATCAGAATTGATAATGATGTAGGTCTATACCAGCCTATTAAGAGAGGAGTGAGTCAGGGATGTGTAATGTCTCCAGATCTCCCCCCCCCCCCCTGTACAGTGTACATATTTTCAGAAATATAGAAGATATAAAAGGAATTTTTATTGGGTGAGGAAACACCAATAATATTAGATATGCAGGTGATACAGTCTTGATTGCAGACATTGAACATGTTATGCAACATTTAATAGATGCGCTCGTAGTACACAGTTGATTAACTAGGGTTAGAATTAAATAGTAAGAAGGCATAGATTATGGCCGCCATTGGGAAACAGGAAATAACACATTGTAATATACAAGTACTGTAAATGGGGATATTCTTAAACAAGTGATTCGGTAGAATTATCTCTGAACAATTATGACATCTGATGGGAGATGCCTTGAAGAGATTATAATAAGAATTTACATGGCGAAGGTAGCCTTTTGCAAGATGAAAAACATACTGACCAATAAAAAGATGTCCATTGAAACGAGAAAAAGAGTGTTTGGGTCTTGCATAGAACATACAAATTTGTATGGATGTGTAGTGTGGACACTAAGCAGACAAGCTGAAAATGATCTGATGGCTGTGGACATGTGGTTTCTGAGGGGAATGCAAAGAATATTATGGACAGACAGAAAAAACAATGACCAAGTCCTACAAAAAACAAATGAAAACCGTAAACTGATTAGAGAAATTAGACATAGACAGCCAAACATTTTTGGGCATTTTTTTTTTAAAGTTTAGTATTAGTCGACGGATCAACATCATGGCACACGGATGTAACCCATAAGTGCTCCGTCCTGCTCCTAACTAAATTCTGAGTCCGGAGAATGTCAGCTCAGTGCACGAACTCCGTAGCACCGGCGAGGATCCTTAAATACTTTGGGTAGATTTTTAATTCGAAATTTTGCACGGGCAGCGCCGTTAGGCTACTCTTTTCTCTATTTCCAACTGCCAAGGGATTGTTTAAGTGCGCAACAATACACACGGGCGTCCCATCTCACTACCCAGAGACAAGGGGAAACTTTGTTACTAGAAGTCTACGTGAAAAAATTCCCGGCCCTCACTGGAGCTTGAACCCGGGACCTCCAGCACTCGAGGCGGACACCATACCTCGAGACCACTCAGCCCCCCCCCCCCCCCTCCGGTCTGGTAATTCATCAATCAAAGTGAGGAATTATCTGCTGTATCTTCCACCCTTGGCTATGCTGGTGTGGTTCTTTTTGGGCATGTTATGAGAAGAAATAAATTGGAGAACTTGGAGACAACTGGCAATATCCAGGGTAATAGAACAAGGGAAAGACAGAGAAGTGAATACCCAGATGGCTTGACAACGTGGTATGGTCGAGACAAGAACACTGAGCTTATCTACGACTATGGTGATCGAGTGAAATGGCAAATCATGACTGCTCAGGCTTATCGGCACGGCACATGATGGATGGTTGGAGGTGTGTGAAAGATGACAATGATGTATCTTGTAATGCATCAGTTTACTTCCTTGAAGTGTGTGAAAGGTTGAAATGATGTATTTTGTAATGCGTCAGTTTACTTTCTTGGAGTGTGTGAAATGTTACAATGATGCTTGCTGTAACACCTATATTTGCTTTCTTCACGTGTGTGAAATTTCACAATGATGTATGTTGTTATCTGTCAATTTACTTTCTTGAAGTGTGTGAAAAATTACAACGATGAATGATGTAATTCATCAATTTAATTTTCTGAAGTGTGTAAAAGCGACAATGATGTATGTTGAAATGCATCAATTTACTTTCGTGAAGTGTGTGAAAGGTTACAATGATGTATGTTGAAATTCATAAATTTACTTTCGTGAAGTGTGTGAAAGGTTACAATGGTGTATGTTGAAATGCATCAATTTACTTTCGTGAAGTGTGTGAAAGGTTACAATGATGTATGTTTTAATGCATCAATTTACTTCAATCTCAGGCAACATGACAAGTAAATGGCTGAAGGCTGACAAGTTCCAGGCTTATTTTAACTTCACGAAAGAAGAAGATGGACTAGGGGAAATCACTGTCATGATGTCTCCTTTTACACAAGAGGATATAGGAGACTATATGTTGTATTCAGAATACAACACGCGAGAAGTTTTGGCGCTTCATTTTAACATGACGTTTAGTTTATTTGCTCAAGGCACGTAATGCACTTTTTAAAATTTTATTTTCAATTGATGAAAGAAATATAGTAATTATTGAAATGTCTGCATCAAATGTGCAATTTTGCTAACTTTGGAAAATTGAATTACATTTTTCTCTGTTAACGAAGACACAAACAAGTTATTGTACAGTTTATTGCCTGACATAATCCTCTTAGCTCAACAGATGCATACTACAGAATTCAACGTCTAATAAAGCTACATCATGAATCCTTTTAGCTGAAATACATACACCACACTGTCCCATGTTTCACTGTCACCACTGTATTTTTAAAGAGATTGTATATATAACTGCGATTGACCTGCGTGTATAGCAGACTCCTCTGCAAAGTGCAAGCTTTTGGTTATGTTTGATGAACAACATACTGAAAGCGTCTACCAAATGCCCAGATTCCAATAACCGTCGTGTCATGGAAATTGTAGGTACCTTCCGGTTGTTAGGTTTTAGCTGGATTGCCAGAATTTCCCAGTGTTTGTTTTCCTGTTCATTTACGGATGTGTACTGTCGTTATATTTTCTAACTCCCGTTGTCTTCTGCCCATGTAAATTGACTGGCAATTACATTTGACATTGATAAATGAAATTATATTTTGCTGTAGTTTGCATCTTGCGTGATAAGCAAAATAACGTAAAATAAGCCAGACAAAAAAAGTTTGCTATATGTTGTTTATGTCTTTATTATTACAATTTAAATCGGGGAACATTGGTTTGAGTTTCTTTGTAATACTTGCTCTCAAGCATGTTTTAGACTTACTCCAGCTTAAAGGTCGCTTAAAAGTCGACAAAGTCGATTTCATTGCACCAGGTTTGTATCCCATATGGCTCAGTCTCTTTCAGCAGCGCGAAAAACGTCGCACAAAGCACGAACTCCTTAGCTCCAGCGACAACCCACTGGAGTCCCCGAACAAATTCACTCGTGAACCAAAATACGAGACCCGGAATCGAAGCCACAACCTACGGAGCCCGAGTCAGACGGCTTGACCACATCGCCACGGAGAATCCCAGTTATTCCAGCTACAAATGCAGACTTGTGCAGTAGTTTATAAATATCACAAATATCATAGAAATCGCCGTGGTCGAGAGGTTGTGCGCTTAAAAGTTTTCTGGTGACGGCGGTGTCATGGATTCATTCCACATACCGATCAGTTGGACTAAAATGTTGACTTCTCGTGCTTGCCCTGGGGACGTAAATTACAAGTATCTCAAAAGTGGGAGTGGGTTCGCCTGATGGCGAAAGACACTGGTAATAAGGAAAGCTAGCTCTCACGCAAAATCAGTCCGGTGCGCTAGTAGCAAGTCTCTTTATTTCGGATATCTTTACTTTCATCATTCACTTGACAGACGATAGTTTGGTACATTGTGCTTCAAAGAGGCTTAATAACTACAACACATGGCGGTGGTGAGTGTAGCTGATAAGGCCAATTTGTGCTGCAAATGTTTGTCCACAGTGGACGCATGTGAAAACATGGTCATTTTCACCAGCATGCACCATTTTACGTCTCTCACACTCTGTGTGTGCTTTATCTGTAATCATTTTCTACTTTGTCTTTATTCTATTTCTGATAGTTGCCCTCTATGCAACACGTTCAGCTGCGACTAGCTCCCATTATCGATGCCTGTATCAATCATGTCCCGCTTACTCACATCTTTGTACCGTAGTAGGAGCCGACCCTGAAATCTCCTACCCGACTGTAATTCACCAAAAAAGATGTCTTTTGGTATTCTACCATAATCCATCATCCTAACAGGTCCTATCCATCTAAGTCTACGAAGACTGAGCATGGAACACACCGTCACACAACTTGATCTTTCCAATACTTCAGTATTTGTGATTTTGTCTTGCCACTTAATACCAAGTATTCTTCGCAGACACCGCATATGAAAGCTGTTTAAACGTTTCTATTGGTGTGAGTAAGTTGTCCAGGTTTCACTGCCATAAAGAATAGTACTAAGGACACAGGCTTGGTAGATGAGAACTTTTCTTTTGGCAGTAAGCTTCCTGTTCGCCCAGACTCTTTTTGCCACCATGTTCAGTGATGTTGCTGCCTTGCCAATCCTGATGTTGATTTCCTGATCTATGGATAATTTGCTATTTACCACTGATCCTAGATATGTAAAATGGTCTACTATCTCTAGTTCGGCGTCGTCAATAAAAATTGATGGTACTGCATGTGCACATTGTGTCTCTGTGTGGATCTGTGTCTTCTTTTTGCTAATTGTTAAACGAAATTCAGAACAAGCATTGGAGAATGCAAATAGTAGATGTTGTAATTCTTCCTCAGAGTGGGTCGTAATTGCAGCATCATCCGCAAAAAGCAACTCTCTGATTAGTACCCTCCTAATTTTGGTCAAGGCCTTCAATCTCTGAGCATTATAGAGGCCGCCATCAGAGGGTGAGTGAATGTATATACCGGCATCCCGATCACAACATCCTTCTGAAGTGGGTCATCGTGTTATTATTCATCAGGTTTACTGCCCTGTTAGCAACAAGTTTGTTTGGATGATGGTTCACAATAAAGTCTTCGACGTCTGCCCACTTGCTGCACATTTCTTTAATCCTGGCAGTTGAAACAGTCACTGACTCCTCATCATCGGATGACTGCTCCTCCTTTAAAGTCTTTAGCTGTTCATTCTGAAGATCCACAAGCTCATCTGTAGTACTGTTTGTACTGTACGCGATCGTCTGTGTCCTAAGTTACACCTTGCGCTCTCTCTCTCTCTCTCTCTCTCTCTCTCTCTCTCTCTCTCTCTCTCTCTCTCTCTCTCTCTCTCTCTCTCTCTCTCTCTCTCGCCTTCGTTCGTAACCCGAGGTGCTGTTCGTTACCCGAGACATAAAAATTTGAAAGTTGTTGTTCGTAGCCTGAATTGTTCGTGACCTGAGGCGTTCGTAACCCTAGGTACCACTGTATGTACTTATGATATATTTACTTGTGATATATTTACTTGTGAAATATTTACTCATGATATCTTTACTTATGATATATGTACTTAAGATATCTTTATTTACGATATCGTTAGATATCATATATTCACTTATGATATCCTTACTAATGATATATGTACTTATGATATATTTACTTATTTTATCTTTACTTATGCTATCTTTAATTGTGATATATTTATGTATGATATCTTTACTTATGATATATTCACTTATTTTATCTTTACTTAAGGTATCATTACTAATGATATCTTTGCTTATATCTTTACATACGAATATTTATATTATGTTCTCTGCATCAGGTCCTCCCATGTGCCCTACAAATGTTACTGTCGTAAATGCTGACGCAAATTCTGTGACGCTATCCTGGACACCAGGATTTGATGGAGGGCTCAGTCAAAACTTCACGGTCTTGCGTATTAACTCTCCTAATGGCACAGCTTCACCAGGCTTTATGATATTAGGGACTGTGGAAGATCAAGAGGCTAGTAGTGTCTATGCTGTAACTGGGCTGTCGGAGAGCACCACCTACACGTTTGGTTTAGAGGTCACAAATGAGATAGGAACCGGAAACTGCTCGCATTTACAGGTCACGGTGTCTACTTCCGGTAAGTTAAAGATACGAGGATGTTTCATATTTTAAAGTTAGTTGCATATCCTTTATAGGACGTTGCAGTCACTTCCAGCATTTTTGGCTGTTTGTGATGTCTTGGCAATGTTACTTATGTTACTGAGCCATTGCTTTCTGAACAATAAGCACACATACTATTAGTAGTTAGTAATGTTGTCTTGATTGCAGACAATGAACAGGACCTGCAATATTTAGTAGATGCGGTTGTTGCACACAGTGAACAACAAGGTTTTTTTTTTTTATTTGCATATCCTTTACAGGACATTGCTGTCAACATCTTTCAGCTGATTGTTGATTTCTTGGCAAGATTATGCTCAGTAGTTTGCCATTGCTTTCTGAGCGACCTGCTCAATACACCGTAAGTTACCCACGCGATTCGAATCACTTCTGATTCTCACCGTCGTCACGTTACATACGAGAATATACGAGATTACAGAGAAAAGTCGCTAACCTATAGGCCAGGAAGCCGGAACTAGGGTTAGAACTGAATATTAAGAAGACACGGAGTATGGTCGTCATTGGGAAGAAGGAAATAGCACAATGTGATATGAGAGTAAATGGGCATATTCTTAAGCAAGTGAATCGATACAGTTATCTCGGCACAGTCATAACATCTGATGGGAGATGCCTTGAAGAGATTAGAACAAGAATTGCCATTGCGAAGGTAGCCTTTTTCAAGATGAAAAAACATACTGACCAATAAAAAGATATCAATTGAAACGAGAAAAAGAGTGTTGAAGTGCTACATAGAACCTATACTTTTGTGTGGATGTGAAGCGTGGACAATAAGGAGTCAAGCTGAAAAACAGCTGATGGCTGTGGAAATGTGGTTTCTGAGGAAAATGCAAAGAATACCACGGACACACAGAAAAACCAATGAACAAGTCCTTCAAGAAACAAATGAAGATCGTAAACTGATTAGAGACATTAGACGCAGACAGTCAAAATTGTTTATACATGTTATGAGAAGAAATTAATTGGAGAACTTGGTGACGACTGGCAAGATTGAAGGGAAGAAATCAATTGGAAGACTGAGAAGTAAATACCTGGATGGCTTGGCCACTTTGCATGGTCGAGACAGGAACACAGAGCTGATCCACGACTCTGGTGATCGAGTGAGATGGCAGAACATGACCGCCCACGCTTACCGGCAAGGCACATGATTGATGGAATGTTGTTTTGCCACCGTAAATATGGTGCAGCACCAAAGAGCGCCGTGTAGTATGTTGTTATTTACGCTAAGTGACGTCACGCGGTGCTTAGCCCAAATACGCACCACATTGTGAATACGGTGCACTTATGAGAATTCGGGCGGTCTATTTTAAAACTGAAATGTAAATTACGTTTAAATGTGAATACCGAAGACACAAACAATACATTGCACGATTTATTGTGTGACACTTTTCGTATAATGAGCCACATAACGAAGATTTTGCTGAGAATTATCATGCAAGGAGTTAGGAAGAAAATACAACCCGAAATAGGAGAAGAACATTGTGGGTTTGTAGAAGACAAGGGTACGGTAAATGCTGTGTTATTGAACGTTCTATAGAAGTAAACAAAGATCTACACATTTGCTTTATTGACCAGACGAAGGATCTCGATAAAGTGAGACATGTCGACGTGATAAGGATGGTTGAAGATCTACAAATTGATGGAAAAGACCTTAGACTTGTAAAAAAACATATATTGGAAACAACAAGCTGCCATCAGAACTGATAATGAAGTAGGTCAATATCAGCCTATTAAAAGAGGTGTGAGACCAACTCTTGACCACCTGGACACACTTCCCACCATAACAGAAATTAAGTGTGCTATAAATGAACTTTCATCTGGCAAGGCTCCAGGTAAGGATATGATTCCAATAGAGGTTATCAGGAGTGGGCAAGGCACACTAACTCGACAGATCCACCAGCTAATAGAGTTATGCTGGCGAGAAGGACAAGTCCCACAGGATTTCAAAGATTCAATCATCATAACACTGTACAAGAACAAAGGCGATCGGAACGACTGCAACAACTATAGGGGTATCTCACTTCTGTGAATTGTTGGAAAAGTGTTTGCCAGAATTGTTCTGCGCAGACTTCAAGACCTAGGAGATCAAGTCTACCCCGAATCACAGTGTGGCTTTCGACAGAACCGGTCTACCGTTGATATGATATTCTCATTGCGACAAATGCAAGAAATATGCCGTGAACAGAATCAACTACTGTTCATTGCCTTCATCGACCTCACAAAGGCATTTGATTTGGTCAGTCGTGAAGGTCTGTTCAAGGCACTAAATAAGATTGACTGCCCACCAACTCTTCTGTCCTTTGCGGAATCGTTCCACACACGCATGAAGGGTATAATCAAGTCAAGGTTGATGGTGCAACTTCTGAAGAGTTTGAAATCAAGAGTGGAGTTAAGCAAGGTTGTGTACTAGCTCCCACCCTCTTTGGAATATACTTTTCACTTCTACTGAAATATGCCTTTCGTGATCAGGATGGTGGTATATACATTCACTCACGCTCAGATGGCGGCCTCTAGAATGCTCAGAGATTGAAGGCCAAGACCAAAATTAGGAGGGTACTGATCAGAGAGTTGCTTTTTGCAGATGATGCTGCAGTTACGACCCACTCTGAGGGAGAATTGCAATGTATACTATCTGCATTCTCCAATGCTTGTTCTGAATTTTGTTAAACAATTACAAAAATAAGACACAGATTATGTCACAAGGTGCACATGGGGTACCATCAAGCTTTACTGAAGACGCCGAACTAGAGATGGTAGACCATTTTATATATCTAGGATGAGGAAATCAACATCCGGATTGGTAAGGCAGCAACAACAATGAACAGGTTAAGGAAAAGAGTCTGGGAGAACAGGAAGCTTACTGACAAAACAAAAGTCCTTGTCTATCAAGCCTGTGTCCTTAGTACTCTTCTTTATGGTAGTGAAACCTGGACAACTTACTCACACCAAGAGAAACGTCTAAACAGCTTTCATATGCGGTGTCTACGAAGAATTCTTGGTTTTAAGTGGCAAGACAAAATCACAAATACTGAAGTATTGGAAAGAGCAGGTAGTGTGACGGTCTAATCCATGCTCAGTCTTCGTAGACTTAGATGGACAGGACATCTTAGGAGGATGGATGATGGTAGAATACCAAAGGACATCTTTTTTGGTGAATTACAGATGGGTAAGAGATCTCAGGGTCGGCCTCTACTACGATACAAAATGTGTGTAAGCGGGACATGATTGATACAGGCATTGATAATGCACATTGGGAGTAAGTCGCCGCTGAACGTCTTGCATGGAGGGCAAACATCAGAAATTGAATAAAGACAAAGGAGAAAATTATTGCAGATAAGTCACACACCGAGCGTGTGAGACGTATGATGGTGCATGATGGTGGAAATGACCACGTGTTTACATGCACCCACTGTGAACGAACATTTACAGCGCGAATTGGCCTTATCAGTCACATTCGCTACCACCTTTGGTAAAAGTTAGTATGCCTTTTTAAAGCACAAACTATCGTCTGTCAAGACGGCAAGGAGCCAATGTAATGAGACTGGGATGTGTAATGTCTCCAGATCTTTTTTTTTTCCCCTATACAGTGAAAATATTTTAAGAAATAATGAAGATATGGAAGGAATCAACATTGGGGGACGATACATCAAATCAAATCAAACCAACTTTATTTTAAAAGGGTCACAAGCTGGGCACGCAGGTCCGTCTTACATTCTTCCCTTCCAAACACTCAGCTTTCGTTCACCAAGAGCGTTATACATTCACATAGGAAGAAAAATAAACATTGCGAAATGAATGTTGTAAACACAAACATCAAATAACATTAGATATGCAGATAGTATAGTCTTGATTGCAGACAATGAACAGGACCAGCAACATTTAATTGATGCGGTTGTTGCATACAGTGAACAACTAGGGTTAGAATTAAATTGTAAAAAGACACAGATTATGGTCTTCACTGGGAAGAAGGAAATACACAATGTGATATACGAGTAAATGGGCATATTCTTAAGCAAGTGAATCGGTACAGTTATCGCAAAACAGTCATAACGTGTGATGGGCGATGCCTTGAAGAGTTTAAGAAAAATAATTGCTATTGCGAAGGTAGCCTTTTGCAAGATGAGAAACATGCTGACGAATAAAAGGATTCAAAAACAATGTTTTCCCGTAGTGAATTTGAATAACGAAGACACAAACAATAGATTGCACGCTTTATTGCCTGGCATATTTCGCTGCATCTCGTCAGGTACATACTGCAGAAATCACACAACTTACGTGAATTAACTAGATAAATCCTTCAAGTTGAAATATGCACATATTCGCACAGTAATGTTAATTATCTACCACAAAATCAAATCAAAATCAAATCAACTTTATTAGGGTCACAAATTGGGCGCACAGGCCCGTCTTACATTCGGCCCTTTCAATCACTCGTCTTTCGTTCATCAAGAGCATTATACATTTACATAGGAAGAAAAATAAACATTGTGAAATGAATGTTGTAAACATAAACAAGGCTAATTACCATGTTATGAAGCCCATCTCCCACCTATCCATACATCACCCCACCCACACAACCCCACTTACCCACACACACGCGCACCAAGGGACACATAAACACCCCCACCTACCCACACACACGCACACCAAGGACACATACATACCCCACCAACCGACCCATCCCCCCCACACTGCCCTCACCTGATCCCCCAACCAAAACACACTCGCCACCCACAAACATTCCCCCACCAACCCACATATCCCACGCCCATCCACATCTTAACCCACACATCCTCTCCCCACCCACACCTCAAACCACCCATCCCTTAGCCACATCTCCATCGACAACATATTCCCCACCCATGCACACAATCCCCTACCAACCCACACATCGCACATTCACTCACACATCCCCAAACCATACACACACATCCCCACCAACTGACATGTCCCTACCCCCCCCCCACCCACACACACACCTCCCTAACCACCCATACATCCCCAATCCACACACACACACCCCACCACCCACATATACAACTTCCACCCACCCACACATGCCTTAACCTAATCCCCCACCACGCAATCCCCCATCCGCACATCACATACACCCCCTACCACGCACTATTCCCAACCCACGCACCACACACACATATATCCCCCACCAACACATCCCCACTTACACACCACACACATATCCCCCACCCAGATACCACACAATATTCCCACCCACACCCACACAGATACCCTTACCCATCCACCCCACATACCCCCACTCACACACCACAAAAATCTCCCACCCACAAACACATACCTCACTCACACAATATCCCCAACCAACACACCACACACCTCTCCCCACCCACACACGCATTCCCTACCCGTCCACCAACACACACTCACTCACGCATACATCCTCCACTACGCACTCACACACCCCCACCCACCCACCCCCAACCAAACATCTCTCGATCACAATACCCCTACCCACACACATCCTCCACCCACTCACACATCCCACCCCGACACATACAACTCCCTTACCCACCTACACATCCCTAAGCCACTCACACACCCCCACCCACACATTCCCCATCCACACACACATCTCCCACCCACACACCCCCGCATACTTCAACCAACAACCACAATCCCCTACTCACCCACACATATACCCCACCCATACGCACATTCCCCGCACCCATCACACACATCCCCCACACCACACACTATCCTCCACCCATACCACCACAAACATACCCTCCACCCACACATCATTCACACATCCCCCACCAACACACCGCACACATATCTCAAACCCACACACCATACACATCTCCCCACCCGCCCTTGCATCCCCAATCCACCCAACACAATCCCCTATCCACACAACCCCGCCTCCCACACATACTTCCTCAAACCATCCACACATCTCCACCCACATAAACACACATCCCCCGCATCCGTCCCATACACATATCCTCCACCCATACACACATCCCCCACACCCATTCCAACACCCCTACTTTCACCCCCACACATCCATCCACACATCCCACCAACACCCACAAATACCACTACCCACCAAAACCCACATACCCCAACCCATCCAAACGCATACCCCCACCCACGCACCCCCACCCACACTTATCCCCACACTCACACACATCCTCCACATACAGTCACACTTCCTCACATCTAGACACATACAAAATGTCTCACGTTAGTATTGAAACTAGTATGAAAAAACTCCCACACTTTACTCACACACATACACTGACACTTGTCATGAGCAGTCTCATAAAAATGTTAAACATGGAGAAAAATGTGTACATAAAATGTATGTGACGTAAAAATAGTGATGCTCTCTCTCTCTCTCTCTCTCTCTCTCTCTCTCTCTCTCTCTCTCTCTCTCTCTCTCTCTCTCTCTCTCTCTCTGTCTCTCTCTCAAACACACACACACACACATTCACTCTCCCGCTCATTCTTTCACTCTCACGCTCACTCGTTCTGTCTCTCATTCACACTCACTGACTCTCTCACTCAAACTACAGTAATGAACATGAGTTTATATTATGCATGATAATCAATTGGTATTTAACTGATAGTATGACAGATGAGAATACACAAACATATGGATTCGCGTGTTACATAACATGCGTGTTACATGACATGCATCTGCTCAGCTCTCTCTCTCTCTCTTTCTCTCTCTCTCTCTCTGTATTCTTTCGTATACACACACTCACACGCATGCGCGCGCGCGCTCACACACACACTAACACATCAACTCTCCCACTGTCTCACTCTCTAACACACAATCCTACACACACACACACACACACTCACTCTCTCAATCACACTCTCTCACACATACACGTACACATGAACGCATGCACGCACGCACACACTCCCTCACTCTCTCTGACACCCACTCTCTCTCTCTCTCTCTCTCTCTCTCTCTCTCTCTCTCGCTCCCACACGCACACACATATATAGTGAACAATTATAATGAACAAATATACTGAACAATTATACTGAACAATTATACCAGTAAATGAATTATGGTGGCATATAGTCGGTATGGATTAAGTATTGAAAGAGTTTTCGGTTAAATGTGTAGGGACTCATTGGAGTTTTCAGATCTGGAGGCAGATGATTCCATAAGTGAGCACCAGAATAGGCAAAACATGTTTTGTATAGGTCCAATCTAGGCTTTGAGACATGTAACAAATTTAGACGCTTGCTGTTCATTGCATTAGATTGAATCAGCGGCAGAAGATACTCTGGGGCATTTTGAGATATAATTTTATTCACTAATTTGGCTTTGTTGAAAAGGAAGCGCTTTTGTAGTGGTAGAAGTCTTAGATGACTGTACAAATTATTACTTTCAACGTGCTTTATGCCAGAAACCAGACGAATAGCGCGGTTTTGTAGAGAACATAGTCGTTTTAAATTAGATTTAGGGCAACCATCCCAAACTGTGGAACAGTAATCGAGATGTGATTGGATATAGCATGTATAGAATATTTTTCGTGTGCTTTCGTCCAGGAAGTGCTGAATTTTAGCATGTTGGTAAACTTGTGCTATTTTCTTGGTAAGAGCGTGAACATGAGAGCTCCAGTTCAAATGGCTGTCTATTAAAAGCCCTAGTGTTTTATGTTCAGTCACATTAACTATAGGTAACGTGCCCATGCGGAGTTCGAGCGGTGATCCAGTTATGGCTAGTGTCTGTAGTTTTTGTCTGGTCGTTATTAGCATGGATTTGGTTTTGCCGATGTTAATTTGCATGCGGTTTTCATTGCTCCATCTAGTAAGATTATCAAGTTCCTTTTGTAAAGAATTCTCTAATTCACTACGGTTTTTTTGACTAGTATATATAGTACAGTCGTCTGCAAATAGATCACAAGTTGTATTGATATATAAAGGAAGATCATTAATATAAACTGCAAAAAGCAGCGGACCTAGTATTGAGCCCTGAGGCACACCAATATTAAGCTGTGTGGGTCTTGATAGACAGTTGTTGAAGGACACGACTTGTTGCCTGTCGGATAGAAATGACGTAATTATGTTCACCATGTTGGTGCTTGTCTTCATTTGCTTTAGTTTTCTAATTAAAATATCGTGATCTACCATATCAAAAGCTTTTTTAAAGTCTACAAACACCGCTCCACAAATTCTACCGTTGTTGATGTTTAAGTGCCAGTTATCGGTCATTTTTGTTAGAGGACTATGGCAAGAATATTTAGGTCGAAACCCAGATTGACTGTTAATTATTAGATCGTTGTTAATTAAATGGTGTAACGTTGTTTTATGAATGTGTTTTTCTAGTGGTTTTGATAGCGACGATAATAAGGAAATAGGTCTATAATTACCCAAAACGCTATTATCGATTGAGCCATTTTTAATTAGCGGAAACACTTTAGCAATTTTAAAAGCAGATGGAAAGTAGTTTTTGGCCAGGCACTGGTTATATGTGAACGTTAAGGACTCACTAATGACTGGTGCAGCACAACGAAGAATTATATTACTGATACCATCTAGGCCGTGTGAGTTTGTTGATTTGAGGTTCAAGAGATATTTATAAACGTCTGCAACAGACATTAAAGGAATCTCATCGGGAATATTTCTGGTGCACTTCTCCTCACAGAATGATGCCAGTGAACTTAAATTACACGATGAGTCTGGTATTGAAGACTTTAGATTCTCTATTTCTGATTGAAAGAACCAACTGAATTCATCGCATGTTATAGAATTTGGTATTGCTGATTCTGTAGGGTGTTTCTTATTGGTTAACAAGTTAATAGCCTTCCATATATTTGTACTGTTTGAATTATCTACAATCAAATTTTTGAAATGATCTTTTTTTATCCTACGAATTTCATATTTAACTTTATTCCTTAGTCTGCGGTAATTGATGAAGTCTTTATTTTTGTGTGCTGTATCTCGCTCTCTCATGATTTCCAGCACTTCTCTAGTGACCCATGAGGATTTATGTTGATTTTTGACTCGAACTTCTTTGATTGGCACGTGTTTATCGAACACATTGTAGACTGTCTTCGTCCAGAAAACTAATGCATCGTCCGGGTCAGGAAGTTGGTAAATGTGATCAAGGGCTGCTTTTCTTAAGTCTTGCAAAAATAAATCTTGGTTGAATGCTTTAAAATTCCTAAATTTGATACTTACATGTTTATGTTTAAGAGGTTTGAACCCAATTCTTGACCATGTACAACATACCGGGTAGTGGTCACTAACTGTGCAAACAGGAACAGAACATTCAATAATATTATCTGGACAAGTAACATATATATGATCAATTATAGTTGAGGTTGTGTCAGTAACCCTTGTGGGACGGTTTATTAGTTGCTTGAAATTGTAAGAAAGAATGATATCGTCCCATGTCTGGTTGGATTTAGTAATATCTATGTTAAAGTCACCTAATATCATGATTTTTCTACCTTCTGTAATCACTCTATCCATCATTGTAGTGAAACAGTCATACCAATTGTACCCAGCACACGGATTCCTATATAGGTATCCAATGAGAAACGGCTGTTGGCTGGCTGGCTTCACCTCTAACCAAACACATTCTATCTCTACTGACTCGAGATCACTTCTACGGGAACAGTTGAGAGAATTGGAAATGTATACAGCAATACCTGTCTCTAATTTTTGATTTGCGTCTCTTCGAATTACTTTAAACCCCTTAAGAGTGATTTCAGAGTCTGATATTTTGTCGTTGAGACGACTTTCTGTGATTCCAAACACATGGAATTGTTTGCACAGTATTACCGAAAGCTCAGGTAATTTATTGAGCAAATGATAGATGTTGAGATGGCCTATACGTAGGCCATCTTTGTGAAGCCACTGATCGTGATTTGCGAACATTGCACGATGAAAGGATGATGTCGCTTGCGGTAGACATTTTCAGAGTTTTTGAAACTTTATTTAGTAGTAGTTAAGACTATTAGATGGGGTAGGAAAATGTCTGTGCTGGAGTGACATCATGAAAGCTTGATGCAGGGCTGCAGGATTGTATTGCATTAGCTGTTGAAGTTGGCGGTTCCACTGATAGGAGTGTAGATTACCATCCAACGAGGGACCACTGCTGTGAGAGTTACTGGAAGTGCCTACATTAGAAGCATACATCGGGGGCACAGCAACATTGTTTAACGGTGTCCCCTTTGACACAATAGGGGGAGGCTGCTTTATGGGCAAGGGAGGAAACAAACCATCATAGTTATCAACACTGGGATTTGAGCATGGGTTGCTATCCACGGCATTGTATTCCTGGGGTATAGGCAATGGTGGTGCAGGAAGAGAAGGAGCATTTTCTGAACACTTAGATGTGGCTGTCGCCGGGGGTGAAGTTCGGGTTATTCCTGTAACTGGTGCTGGTTGTTGTGCACGTTCGGGATATTTTATGTTCTTCGCTAGTATACTACTTCCTAGCTTGGAACAATGTATTTGATCCCTGTATAGTTTTTTCTTAGGAGCCCCGGACGACGAAGTAAAGTACGGGGTGTTATTAATGAAACTAATGGCATTGTCTTTACAAAATTTAAACAAAGTTAGATTGGCAGCATCGGCAGTCCGACGCTGGAATCCATAACATGGTGGAATTATGGATGAAATGAACATAGATGAGTTAGGAAATTTATTTCGTAACAGTACCTCCAGCGTAGATAGTTGTGAGGTGCTTATGATGTTATTATCCATTATGTCATTGACACCAATATGGACTGTCGCTTTTTTAATTCTCTCATTCACCTGGAATTTTCGCAGTGTAGCGGTAAGCCTATCAATGTCAGCGCCTGGTAGAGGAAAGATTGAAGTTGACTCGCTGTCAGAAGATGACATGCGATCACTATAGATTCCCTTTAGCAGGGAGTCTCCAATGATAACATGAGTTGCACTGTCATCTATAGTTAGGTCACGCTGCTGGCGTGTCCGCTTGGGCTGTTGTTGCCACTGACCACTGCGGTCTTTCTTGTGTTCTTGATTATTATAGCTTGCTTGCGTTGGTTGTTGATGCCCAGTAGTGGTAACAATTGAACTTTGTGATTCCTGGTCTGCTGCTGGAGAGTCTACACTTAATGCCTGGAACCTGTTGCTGATATGCACATCAATGGGGTAGATGGATGGTGTGCGTTCTACAGGTTTAGAAGTAGTTTTGTTGATTGTAGAAACTGTCTGTATGTCATTATGCGACGAACATTCACTGGTAGCACACGCATCTATAACACCAAGGGTAGTTTCTGTCTTTGCACTTTTATTAGATGACTGTGCACTTCTTAGTTCTAAAGCATGTATGGATGCTTTGAAAGTTTCCTTCTCTTGTCTAAGGAGGCGGATTTCTTCTCGAAGAAGAAGGTTTTCGTTTTTAAGCACAGCAATAATATTAGTGGTGTTGCTGGTAATAAAATCTGTTGACCTCATTTCCAAAGCCTGAATAAGTTCACGACAATCAATATCATTGTGGCTCTGTGGTTCGGCCGAAGAAAGAGTGCTTGAATGTGATGTGCTGGTTTGATTAGATTGAGCTGGTGAATTATGTTGTATGTCCAGCTGGAATTCAGTGTCTGATTGTTCACTAGACAACACGATTGAGGTTGGCGATGTAGATGATCGATTCATTCGCTGAGCTGGCGTGCTCGTCAAAATTTGTCCCGTCTTGTTCTTGTTTACATTGTGCCGCTTGGACACAGTTGATGATCGCAAGTTGGAGGACATTTTAGCAACATAGGCAGCTCGATAAGGCAAGGAATAAAATAATATTGCAGGTTTTTCTGTAGGTCGTGCGTGACGTGACGTTTACTTGCTAGCCATGCATGGTTAATTCTCACGTTGTCGTAAATCGATAATTGGTAAAATTGAAAAATGGGTGATCTTACCGTCACGATTCACAAAGAAATCCTCATTTAACTAAATACACATTCACATAAACTTGACATTTTGTGTTGTATGTAAATCCAGCTTTAAACGAACAAAATGATGGAGTAAATATACGCGCAGGCCTTTCTGTAGAAGGTGCGTGGTGTTTATCACTTGTTAGTCACGCATGGCAAAGTCTCACGTTGTCGTGAATCGATAATTGGTAACATTCATAAATGGTGCTCTTACGGCCACATAAAATAAAGAAACTCTCATTTCATTAAATAAACAGTCACATAGACTTGAACTGTTGAGTAGTATGTAAATCCAGTTTAGAACGAACACAATGATATACACAGCATCGTGATTGAATTGAGTAAACTTATTAAAATAATCAAAAATCGGGAGAATATGTGAAAGGTGTAGGAATCGGTACGGTTTTATATCTAATGACTGGAGTTGCAGCACAGAATATTCTGCCTACTGTTGTAGTAAGCCGGTCTTGTAGACGTTACATTACGTCATCCCCTCGAAAGGTTAGCTGGATGAATACCTTGAGTTTAGGGACTGTAGTTACGTCTGGTTTTGGTTTGGGCTGTTGGCAGTGGCGCTTTATAAATCCTGTGGAGTACCCATTCAGGTTTAAGACATTATTCAGTTCCAAATTCCTCTGTCAGTGTGTCCTGGGTGCATATCTTTCTAGCACGGTCAAACAAGGTCCGTACTAAGCCCCGTTTGTACTGGACAGGTGTGAAGCTCTGAAAATGTAGGTATTGATCAGTCCATGTTACTTTGCGATACACCGATCTTTGAATTGTGCCGTCTGCTCTACGTCTCATTAGAATATCCAGGAACGGCAACGCTTCGTTGTGTGCATGTTCCATATATAGAGAGATGTTTTTATGCGTCTTGTTCATTTTGGCCTGGAACGATGTTGCTTGTAGCTCGTCTGTGGTGATAATTAATATATCGTCCACATAACGACGGTAAAAGGCCAAGTTGTTGGTGTCTGAGGATCTCTTTTCTTCTAAATGTGCCATGAAGATGTCCGCTAGAATAGGACCAAGAGGACTCTCCATGGCCACTCCGTCAATTTGGCGGTATGACTTAGTTAGAAAATTGAAAACGTCTACAAGACCGGCTTACTACAGCAGCAGGCCGAACATTCTGTGCTGCAACTCCAGTCATTAGATATAAAACCGTACCGATTCCTACACCAGCAGTCAAAGAGCCTGTTCCTCTGTACGCCACAAACAATTGTATTTACCAATTCACATGTAGATGCCAGGCCTTCTACATTGGTAGAACAGAGAGACAGCTTAACAAACGAGTGTCAGAACACATACCTCAATTGGTCAACAAGATACAACACACAGGAGATGCTAGCTTCGTGGGGCCGACACACCGGAAGCTCCCGGCGTATTCCATTGGTATGCACATTATCAAAAGCGGCCATGTGGTGGACAGAGACACTGCCTTTCGCGTGTTGTTTAACACACAAAATACTCGCTTGTTAAAGTTTGCAGAAGCAATTATGATCAATCAACGCAAGCCAGAATTGTGCAAACAGAAAGACATGTTAGTCAGCTTAAAATTACCGTGGTAGATAAGTGACATTACTGTGCGAATACGTGTATATTTCAACTTGAAGGATGTATCTAGTTAATTCACGTAAGTTGTGTGATTTCTGCAGTATGTACCTGACGAGATGCAGCGAAATATGCCAGGCAATAAATCGTGCAATCTATTGTTTGTGTCTTCGTTATTCGAATAAAAGGATGTCAGTTGAAACGAGAATAAGAGTGTTGAAGTGCTACCTAGAACCTGTACTTTTGAATCGATGTGAAGCGTTGACTATGAGCAGACACGCTGATAAACATCTGATGGCTGCGACAAAGAGTACCACAGACAGACAGAAAAATCAATGAACAAGTCCTTCAAGAATCAAATGAAGACCGTAAACTGATTAGAAACATTAGACGTAGACAGTCAAAATTTGTTGGGCATGTTATGAGAAGAAATGAGTTGGGAACTTGGTGACAACTGGCGAGATAGAAGGGAGGATACCAAAGGGAAGACCAAGATGGCTTGGCCACCTGGCATAGTCGAGGCAGGAACATGGTGCTGATCCACGTCTCTGGTGATCGAGTGAGATGGCAAAACATGACCACCCACACTTATCGACATGGCACATGATGGAAGGATGGATTCTTCGCTGCATCTCTTCGGGCACATGCTGCAGAATTCACACAAAATAAAGTAAAATAACTAGATAAATCTTTCAAGCTGAAGTATCAACATATTCGAACAGTAATGTCAATTGTATACCACATTAATTTCAAACTGACTATCATGTCTTTCTGTTTGTATACAAATGACCTATGTAGATTAACTATTATGGCTTCTGCAAACTTTAACATTCAACTATTTTGTGTATTAAACAACACACGAAAGGCACTGTTTCTACCAATCGCATGGCCCCTTTCCAACACGTGCCGTGCAACAGACGAAGCGGATATTTTGTGGTATGTCGCTCTTTCTAGGCTACCATCGCCTGTGTGTAGTATCTTGTCAATCCAGTTAGGTATGCGTTCAATCACTCTATTGTTCAACTGCCGCTCCGTTCCGCCGATGTAGGTAGATTGGCACATGCATGTGAATTGGTAAATGCAATTGGATTTGGCGTACAGAGGGGCAGGTTCTTTAACTGCTGGTGTGGGATAGGTGTGGTTCTGTATCTAATAACTGGAGTTGCATATTACAGTTAATACACAACGTATTCGCTTGCTAAAATTATAAATGGTTTCAAGTAAAGATATCAAAGAGCTTTCAAATGTTTGTCCTATCAAGTGTCGATGGTACGTGACATGCCTGGGGAATCACTTACCACTTACAAGGAAAGCAGTAGGCACGCAATTTACCCACTCCCGACAAGGGGAGGTCGTAACGAAATATAACAATACGGCACTCTATCGAGGCCCTGTAATTGGAATGCGTACACTTTAAACCCTATTAGCTTGGAAGTGCTAGCCGTTTATCACGGAGGTAATGATTAACAGACAGAAACGGGGTCATTCGTATTGCAGCGTTAGAGGTGAAATTCTTGGATTGCAGCAAGACGAGCTACTGCGAAAACATTTGTCAAGAATGTTTTCATTAATCAAGCACGAAGACGATCAGATACTGTCGTAGTTCTGACCATAAACGGTCAACCCCAGTGGTAAATAAAAGCGAAATGGAATATACCTTCGCTAGCATTTAACTTCCGAATCATTTGCAAGGTCCCACTACATTCGTGGTCCAGACACTTGTTCTACGGCTCTCAGCTGAGGGATATCGCTGAAAGTCTCTAAGTCAGTATTCCCAGGAGTGTGAGGGCCTGTCCGTTACGATCACCCTGAAGTATGAAAGTGAGATGCTTAGCCGGCAGCATCTGCAACCCACATCGTGAGCTGTACCAAAGGTGGAAAAAAGCATCCCAGGGGCACTTTGAGTGAGCGTTATCAAAGGTGGAAAAACGTCCCTACGGCTTTCAGCTGAGGGGTGTGGCTGAACGCCCCTAAGTCAATTTCCCCGGATGGGAGGGATTGGCTGTGAGATGCTGAGGCGACAGCATTGCAGTCTACCTTGTGAGAGTTACCAAAGGTGGAAAAACGTCTCAATTACACAAAATGGAATTGCTTGGCTAGTGAATCAATTATGTGGAAGTCCGAAGCGAAAGCTTGTTGTGTTTACATCATCTACATATAGGTCCATCCTGGTCTTCGGATGAGCAGCCTGAGGTGAACGGGAGGCTCAATATACGGAAGTGAGGCTAAGCAGACATGTGCAGGACGTGACAATTTCATGTGTGAGCCCAGTACCAGTGCGCCATGTGTCGGCTCTGCAATTATTGAAGCCTCCTTTGATAGCGGGGAATGTCCATGGTCTGCCCCTGCCTTTCCTTTTGGGCTCACCTGAGTACACCAGCTTGGATAGGGATGACATCACACAAAAAAGCGACCCAAAAGCCCGAATAGGAATATTGCTTGGCTGGCAAACCCATTTCGTGGAAAGTCTGTGCCGTTAGCTCGCTGAGTAAATGTCGTTTGCATTCTTACCTTCTGGTTTGCGTGGGGAGCAGCCTGTGGCGAACGAAATGCCTAATAGATGGAAGTTAGGAAGTGAAACAGCCATGTGCAGGACGTGACGATTCCTTGGGTGAGCCCAGTACCAGTGCGATATGTTTCGGCTCTGCAATTATGGAAGTCTCCTTGGACGGCGGTTAATCCCCATTATCTGCCCCTGCCTTCCGTTGATGGTTGATAGTGATATCTTCTGTCGTTCAAACTTGACTAGTTGGGATGTGGACGGCACCACAACAGTGAGAGTCGAAAGTCCTTCCGGGAGGCTAACCCGGTCAATAAACACCCGCAGACGTCGGATGTGTCGGCCTAAGGGCGAAAATAAACTTGACAACGCAAAATCGTCCGAGTGAGAGTGGAATGTCCTGCAAAGCGCCCAGGAAGGTTAACCCGGTCAACAAACACCTGCAGAAGTCGGATATGTCACCTTAGGGCGCAAATAAACTTGGCACAATGCAATTACATCTGAAATAAAAAATCCGGATGTACGCAGAAAAAGAAGAATATACACCGCCATTGGTGTATCAATATTCAATCCGTCTCGAGGCAGCGCAGACGCACCCTAATGCAAAGTGTGGATTGCTCTATTTGGTAGTTGTGTGGGTTACCTGTTAAAGAACCATAAATTATGTGTTTCTACGTTACATTATCGAGCAACGCTTCACCGAGTATGTTTCCTAACAACATCCCGGTCACTTTTTTCGTCAAGTTGCCGCGGACTATTAAGTTGAGCCAGCAGTACGAAGTGGGTCTGGCCGAAATTCAGTCTAAGCAATGTTATAGAGCATAAAGTGTGGTTGGAATAATGCCATCTCATGGAAAACCATCGGCAAGAGTGTCCCCCGGGTCTGTACAGCTTACCAAACGCTTTTATAAATGAGGTGATTCGTCTAATGCGCATGTGTCAAACTCAAGGCCTGCGGGCCACATCCGTCCGCCATACAATCATATCAGGCCCGAGAGGTCTCAACCTACGTGCAAATATGTTCGGCCCAAGAGAGAATTTTTGACAAATATATATTTTTGTTGTCACGTACAAATACATTCGGCCCAAGCGAGAATTTTAGGCAACAATATTTTTTTATGGTCACGATATAATGTGCACATCGAATTCCCTAAGTAGCCATTCGCAACTAAGAGCGCTAACAAGACAAGTCACCTGAACAAGTCATGAAGCCTGATACGGGGGAAAATGGCACGTTGCAAGAACACCAAAAGGCACGTGGCAACCAAGATGGGCAGCGTGGGTGCCGACAAGAAGTCGAGCGGAGACAATATACTTGCGAGCTGCAGCAAACAACAAGAGCTTCAAGCAACCTCTAAAGAAGCTACCACGAGGAAGGACGACGACAACCCACCACAAACAAGAGCCAAACCTACTGAGAAGCAGAGGGAGGAGAAAGACACCAGAGTCGGAAACACCGACTCACCGACAATCAAGCGGGTTGTCAAGCGTTTCCAAGTGGGGCTACCAGACGAAGAAATCATGAAGCAGCTTCGAGAAGAGAATCTCCACATCCGATTCTTGAAGGCGGAGCGACTCCTCACCTACTTCAAGATTCCTACAACCTTGACGGTGGTGACGACAGAGGGCAGCGAGATGCCTACAACAGTATCAATCAACAAGAAAATGCAACAGCCAGAGAGATTCATCCCAAGAGTCAGTCAATGTTACAGATGCCAGAGGGCCGGCCACATCAGAGCAGCGTGCCGCAGTAAGACGGAAATTTGCCGGTACTGCGCCGATAACCACGCCTTCAAGGAGTGTCCGGTGGCCAAGCTGAACACGGAGTTCTCAGCACCCAACAACACAACAATATGCGCCAACTGCCTGGGCAAGCATGGAGCAAGATACCGTACCTCCAAAGACACAGAGACGTCTTAACGCTCGCCATTACCACAAAGACACCATTCAAGGAAGCAATGCGGAGGGGCGAGACAGCCACGGGTACATCACAAGCTGAAATAGATCAACTGCAAAAACATATAATAAACGAGTTGAAGAAGTAAGTCAAGGCACTGCTGACGCCGACTCCGACCAGCGACAACGAAGAACTTCTGGCGGAAATAAAGGAGATCCAGAAAAACATTAAGAAAGAAGTGGAATATATGGCCGAGATGATGAAGGAAAACGAAGACATGCTACACACCATTAAAGCGGAGAGAGAGCTACTGAAAGCTGAAATAGACGTAATCCGAAACAAACCAACAGAAGCTATGCAAAAGAATGCAGACGAGCCGCGAGATGAAACCCAGCAAAATATCGAGGCGGAGCCGCAAGCTAAGGCGAACAGCCCAACCTCGACGCCACAGAAATCCAAGAGGGAAACATTATCTCACCAGATCTCTGAAGGCGGCACAGATTACCCACCCGGACTCAGCATGGAGGAGTGTCTAGAATCGATAAAATTGGTGGAACGTAGACACCAAGAATTCAAAAGGCGCTGGGAAGAAAAAGAACAGAAGAAGCCCAAGAAACCCAGGAGCCTGTTGAATACCCAGATATACACTATGAACCTGAGGAGTGACCCGGCTAAGAGTACTATAAAGAAGACGGAGAGATGATCCCATGGCTGACCGCAGAGGAAGAAATCGAAAGGCAACAGAAACTCAAAATCGAAAGGCAACAGAAACTCAAAATCGAAAGTAAAAAAATGCGCAAGGAGGGAAATGAAAACATCGAAAAGCTCCTACAGAAAATACACAAAAAAGGAGGCAAAAATACCAAATGAAAAGTCCTTTTAAGGACTGCAACCAGTCAATCCAGACGAACTAACAGCCTTCACTAACAAAAGACACCACCAGAGGAGACGGGCACAAGAGACAGCCGCCACCCCCTCCCCCCCCCCTTAGCTGACGTCACAGACACAAAAGCCGATAAAACCAGTCCGGATCAGGACCAACTCGTAAGAGCGCATAAGACAAGAATCAGGGTGAACAAACCCACAGAAACCACGGACCTCAACAAAAGCCACAGCTGAAAGAAGCAGGTTGAACGTGGCCAAATTTAGAATTGTTGTTTTTAAAGCAAGCAAGCAAGCCTATTTAGCAGCCTTCCGAATGATAGGCTACCTGACAGCGTTCTCGCTTCGATCAGTATAAGCGGAAATAAAAGTTGTTTATTGAGTTAGTGTTCGTCGTTATAGCTACCTAGCAACGTTGAGATGCTCTGTTTAGATTGGCGCATAAAAGATTAAAGTAGTATAATGCCCGGATATTACATCACCTTTTTCCACTACGGCTAAACTGATATCAATCAAGCGTCTGTCTTTTAAAATCTAAGCTAGCCTTTAAAGTGGCCAAAAGCAAAGTTGATTCTGAAAACAGAGCCTTTCAAAGCCTCTGGGAGGCTGAATATATGTTTATGATATTGGCAGTACACCTGTGTGTCTAATTTATGGAGATAATGTGGCTGTGATTAAAGAATATAATCTGAGACGGCACTACGAGACTAAACATCAAAACAAGTTAAACAGCCGGAATGCCGAGCAGAAGCTACAGAATGTAGAATAATTGAAGAGGCATCTAACATCACAGCAGATGTTTTTCACCAAAGCAATATCACAAACTGATACTGCAGTCAAAGCAAGTTTTATTGTGTCAGAGGAAATCGCAAAATCAGGCCGACCATTTACAGAAGGAGAATTTCTGAAGCGCTGCATGATGAAAGCGTGTGACGTCTTGTGTTCAGACAAAAAGCAGATGTTAGCAGAAATCCGGTTTTAGATCGGGTTTGTGAGATGGCCACTGATATGAAAACACAGCTGATCGAAAAAGGCAAAGACTTTGTTGCATTCTCACTTGCTGTCGATGAAAGTAATGACACGACTGACACTGCACAGCTCGCCATCTTCATACGTGGAGTGGACTCCAATTAGAACGTTACAGACGAAATATTGGACATGAAATCCATGCATGGGACACGACAGGAAAAGACATTTTTGACAACGTATGTCAAAGTTTAACCACTACGGACCTTGGGACAAACTCACTGGACTGACAATAGATGGAGCATAGGCGGTGTGTGGCCAAAAAATAAGTGGACTAGTTGGAAGGATGCGGTTAAAGATGCAGGGGAACTGTACTGGTGAATTGGTAGCATAGCATATCACTGCATCATACACCAAGGATCGCTGTGTGGTAAAGTCCTCAACATGGAAGATGCAATGAGCACTGTAACACAAACCATCAACTTTATCAGAGCCAAAGGTTTAAATTACCGCCAATTTCAGACTTTTTGACAGGAAATATTGTCGGCGTTCAGTGACATGCCTTATCATACAGACGTGCGGTGGCTAAGTCGCGGAAAAGTTCTCAGTAGAATTTTCCAGCTGATCGAAGTAATCTGTCAATTCATGGACAGTAAAGGAAAAGATTCCACAGTTTTTCGTGATAAAAAGTGAAAATGTGAGTTGGCGTTTCTGTCTGATGTAACCACTCGTCTCAACGACTTGAACTTGCAGCTCCATGGACGGGATCACATTATCACTGATATGCATGATGTAGTGAAGGCATTTCAAGTGAAGCTGCACTTTTGGGAAACACAAATGCACCAATGCAACCTGTCTGACTTTTCTTGTTGTCTGGCAATGTTAATCCAAGCCAATGCTATGGTGTTTCCCAATGCAAAATTTGCTGAACAACTTAACTTACTTCGCGCACGGCGCTTTAGTGACTTTGAAGCACAGAAAAGTAATTTCGAGCTGTTTCGTAATCCATTTGCCATAGAAGTGGAAACTGCACCTGTAAATTTGCAGATGGAGTTAACAGAGCTGCATTCTAATGGGACACTAAAAGCAAAGTACGACACTGTGGAGCCTGCACAGTTCACTCTTTTCATTCCTGAAGAGATGCCCCGGCTTCATCTACATGCGGCTCGAACCTTGAGCATGTTTGGTAGCACATATCTGTGTGAACAGCATTTTCCTGTGATGAAGATTAACACAACATCACACAGGAGTTGTCTCACTGATGAACACCTGCAGTCGATCATGAGGATGTCAATGACACAAAACATTACTCCCAACATAAATGAACTTGTAGCCAAGAAAATATGCCAAACATCGTGCTCTGGCAAACTGACATAAGAGTTAAAAGTGTATACCAATGATGTTTTATTATTAAAACATTGTTTCTGTTTTAATTTATATTAATGTTTAAAACGGTTTAATTTTCGGCTTATTGAATGTTTATCCTGTCCGGCCCGCAACCTTACGTGTGATTAGAGTTTTGGCCACCAGCTGAGCGATTGAGTTTGACACCCCTGGTCTAATGAAAAGCATGGAGGAGAGCCACAAGGTGTGGTTTAGATTCTATGTCAACAATTATTTTAAATAATTTATTTAAAAAATTACAATATTTAACTCCCTACCCCACCCCTCCCACCCCCTAGCTTACAGTCCACCATCTAGTTACGTGCAGGTCCTTTATAGGACTTCACAGTCAACTTTCTTGGCAGGTTTACGTTCGGTGTTTTGCCATCGTTTTCTGAACGACCGCCACTCATGCCCCTCTGTGTGAACTAACACTATATAGTTTTCCGCAGCGGTGTTTCGATCGTTTAACGAGAATTGCTAATTGTCAACTGCGTCCGCAACATCTTGGCCGGTCTTAAATTTCACTTTTCCGCACACATGGGCGCGTCTCCACCCCACTCCCCTCCCGCTTGACATTTGACCCGTGTACCATACATCCGGTCTATTAATCCACTGGAGCCCTAAGCGTGTCGGTCTTTCCAAGCCAGGACACAATTCAGATGAGTACATTTAATTTTAATTAGTTTAATAGTTTAATATTGTCATAGTGTGTTTCATGTAGGTTTGTGTTGGTTTGTATTTGTTTGTCCTGTGCTGACGAAGGCTTTGGCCGCAACGTCCAATTTGTCTCTTGTAGTCGTGTTTTAGTAAAGTTCACAATCTACTTCTCGTTTTTTTTTTTTTTTTTTTTTTTTTGGGGGGGGGGGGGGGGGGGGTGATTCATTCATGGTCTAATGAAAAGCATGGAGGAGAGCCACAAGGTGTGGTTTAGATTCTATGTCTACGAAGCCCTGGTGAAAATATTCGAGCCGGTGTTCGATTGTTAAATTTAGCGAGAAGTTTAAATATAATTTAGGGTTACCCTCAGGCAAGGTAACAGACACCAACCCAATAATGGAAGGCGAAGTGGTGGTAGAATTGGATAATGACATACACAATGTCTACGTCTATTGCGATCTCATAGCGGCGATATCAGTCGGAGATGCCATGGTCCCTCTACAAAGGACGGTGCCTATCTTGGACCAGCTCTCGATTTCAGTGTTTCGCATTTACAACAAACCTCACTACGTGCCACTGTGTCGTTATTCCTTCGACATGGAAATACTTTTAACCACTGATTAGGGAACAAAGATCTCATTCACCACCGGAACTTCAGTGCCGACGTTACATTTTCGACCTGGGGAACCATCAGACCTTTAATAATGGTGAAATACATGGCGTTACGAAGTACCAAAATGTACAAACACTTACTGCAACCAAGCTGGACATGGCATGCCAATGTTTGTGGGTGGCAGGAGTAGTTTCTTCAGTGGACTCGTTGGCACTATTTTACCCTGGCTAAAACAGGATTTAAGCCTTACTCATAGAAGGTGTTAGTACGAGTCTGCTAGTGGCTCAAAACATTTAGCTGGTAGGAATATTCGGGAATCCTTTATAATCCACGTCAAGCAAGCCTGTAGCGTTTACTGCAAGGAGCTGTCGACCATTTTAACCAATCGGGTAGCGGTATTAGAAGAAAGAGTCGACCAACACCACTTTGGTGAGCCTAGTAAACGTATAAAACTGACTGCCGGAACTTGTCGGTTTCACATCCACTCCACTCTTGCGAATTTATACATTCTGGTTTGGATTTGTTTAGCGTGCCTCCCATTTAGACTGTCATGGCAGAGGGCTCTTCGCCATCAAATGAATCCACTCAAAATTCTGACGTACTTGTATTTCACGTCCCCAAGTCAAGGACGAGAAGTCAACATGTTAATTCAATTGATCGGTGTAGGGGTTGAACCCGCTAGCTCGGCATCAGCAGACCGGATGTTCAAGAACGAGCGCTGTTATTCACTCGGCCATGCTGACCTTCATCAGGTGTTTATTACCTTGAAAACACCTCAGATTTAATTTCGTATTCAGTGTTATATTCGTGTGGTATATCACTCAAGTCAAATCTTACTGATTGATTTCACAGTTAGTGAGATACACTATTTGTTTGCATTTATTGATAAAACTGTGGTCTGTAACATGCATTCTATGATCAAAAACTGGTAATTTCTTTCACAGTGATAAAATCGCCGCGGAGCAAGCACGAAATGTGGCTTCTGATCATCAGAAGCGGTCCCCCTCTCTTCCTCGCCACGCTGAATCTTTCGTCCCCTTTACCTTCTTTACATTCTCGGGGTGCGGGCCCGTGCAGGTAATGACTCCTGGACGTCTTTCTCCTGTCGAGCGTATTTATTGAGATATTTCCCTTGTCTCTTGAGGTTGTAATCTTCTGGAGAGATTTGTGTTGAGGTTGTTCTTCTTGAGAGACGGTCACTACCAGTGCAGGCGAAGTTGAACCATTACTGTGTATCATTGTCCCACCTCGCATGACGCTTGCTCCATATCCAGCTCGAGGCCTTCTCCACTGCCTTGCCTAGTCTTTTACGTACCCGGGTTCTTGCTTGTCCCTTTACACCGAGTTGTTTCACCATGTTGTATGCAGAACTAATAATAAGGCCTGTTGCGCCTGTAGGCGCATCGGCGAATAGCCTGGCTGTATATCTTTCCTGTCTTAGGCTTGCTACTATATCACTGTATTTCTCTTTCCTTATAAGTGTGCACTCCTCAACTCTGGAAGGAACAGTCAGCTATATTAGTGCTAACTGTTGAGTCGACAGAGAGTACACTGCAATGTCTGGTCGCCACTGAACCTTAAGGATTTCACTGAGTATTTGCCACTGCCCTTCAGGTCTACTGTCAGCTGCCAGTCTTCAGTGCCTCCGAGGATGGATGCCAGGCTGTCGGGGCAGTGGACTCTGGTGTTCGGCTTTTGTCCAGCTTTTATGAAGCGTATCCACACGGCTATGACAACAGTCCCCTTGTTTTCCTGGAGTCTTGCAACATCCACGATGGCTGTCAGTTCGGTGAGAACCTTGTTGTGAGGACACGTGAATGGACCTTGCCCAAGGGCCACACTGCATGAGGACAATACGTGTTGTACGGTCTGCGTCCTCTTGGTCTGCATGTTGCTACATAGGGAACATGTTAGGTCTTCGGATAAACCCAACCTTACCAGGTTAACAGCTGATGGCAGGAGATCGTACAGTTATCTGACAAGGAAGCTTATTCTCCGCGGCGGCAAGCGCCATATGTCGTTCCACGAGAGAGACTTCTGCAGAGTTCCCTCCCATGACACCCACTGCCCTTGCTGCGGCTGCTGGACCGCCTTCTGCACTCGCTTGTCGTCTTCGTACTTATCGGTTTACAGACCCTGACAGTCTTGAGTCAGATATATACAGGAAAAGTAAACTGTTCAGCGTCCATTAACGTCCCCGTCTTTGGATACCCAAAACCAAATGTGATCTTGAATAGTACTCAGCACATCCTCCCTTCTGATGCCTACACACTGAACTACACACAACTGGAACCTCCCTATGGCAGTGTGTCATTCGTGATCAACATTCGAAATGCCAGATTTTTCCAAAATTATAGTCTAAACATTATAAATACTGAGGGCCCAATGACCTACTCATTTGAAATTGTCGAGGGGGGTAAGTATATTTTGTGTACATGGTGTCGGCTGAGATGTGTAACACGCTTTAAGTTTATCTTCTTGTGGCGACATAGTGGCTTCCCTCCACACGCCAGTTAGTTGGACTTAAATGTTGACCTCCAGTTCAGAAAACAATGGCAAACTACTGAACGCTAAACCTGCCTAATAAATGGACAAACAGCAAATAGGGGAAGGTGGAAGTGATTGCAATGTCCTGAGAGGGCACGCAATTTAATGAGATTTTGGTTACACTCCCTGTCACTTCACTGTCTGTAGTGGATGGCATACCAGTAACAACCACATCTTCTTTATAGCTCTTGGCCAGATGAAAATACATCATCCATCCGATGTAATTGCGTACTACAAAATATATAGAGACATAATTGCTTTGTTGGTATGCATCCGATATGTGTTTACCTGTAGCTGTTTTTAAGTCAAATTTCTGTATTGTATACAGCTTAACATGACGTGTTCTGACCTGGTAGATCAGATACGTTTTAACTAAACAACACCTCTAGGTCATGTTCTGTTTAGAATCTGTGACCTCTGGAGCGAGGTGAGCCATTCCACACGAAACTTTCCTTTCTTCACCTTATTAGCCGTGGTTGTTGTGGGGGGGGGGGGGGGGTGAACAGGCTGATATGCTGGCAGGGAATGCACCTTTTGGTGATAGATTGCTTCTGGACAAGCGTAGGTGGTTGCGCGTTTGTGGAACCAGGTGGAGAAGGTGGGGCGGGGGGGGGGGGGCAGAATGAGAACCGGTATGTGGAAAGGATGAGATTGTGGGGGATTAGCAGGGGTTATGGTAGAATCTCAAAACTGAGAGGGAAGACCAGGAGAACTTTCAGTCATATTTTTAGTAGTGTAACTCTTCGCTGGCTGTTGAAAGAGGGGATGTAGCGCGTATGGGAATGTCTTGAGTGCAGTGATGCCAGTTCTTAGCTCAACTTAACTCAACTGTTTGCAATCCTGCAATTGTTCATGGACAGTCAGTTGTGTCCCCAGTAGCAGGCGCCTGTTTCTCCTAGACAGACCTGGGCGATAAGTTAGTGCATGCTGGGTAAACGCCGTGATCACATGTTTCAGTTGTGTACAGTTATTTCAAGTACAAGGACATTCATACAGAAATGTCGGTAGTTTGATTCAGCAAGGTGTTTATTAAATTATGTAACAATATTATGTACAGCAGCAATAAGTAATGCATTTTCTAAAGGACTCATGAGTCTGTGATATTATTGAAGGATCAGAAGAACGCAATAAACGTTTCTGATGATAGTATGTGCAAGATGTCAGATTATCTGGAATTATGTGTTAAATTAATGACAGAAGAAAGAAGAGATGGTCACCTGAGAGATATTATATGATCTCATAACTGAACTGGAAAGATGTCTTAAACACATTTCTTAATAACACCAGAGCAATTATAATTTGCAAAGAAGGATTGTCACCTGTGCAATCTGGAAACTAATACCAACTTAGAAACGTATTCGAACTTAAAAAGGTGCATAACGCTTCATCAAGGTATTCTTCTTCTTCTTTCGTTCGCCTGAAATAAGTTTATAACTGCAATGTTGTCTCTTGTATGAATCTAACTGTCTTTTTTAGTTCATTCAGCGGTCCATAGAGTTTATCTTCCACTGTTGTCTCTCTAGGCCAGAAGGTTCGCCTGGATATGTTGTAGTTTGGGCAATCCTGGAGTATGTGCTCTGCTGTCTGCGACGCCAAACCACATGTGCACATGGCTGAGTCAACAATCTTGAATTTTGTATACATGTGGTTGCGTAATCTATTGTGTCCTGTTCTGGGGCGCAGAAGAATGACCTGTTCTGGTCTGTCCATAACGTGGTAGTCGTCTTGAGTAAGGTTTGGTGGCCTTCTGACTGATTTGATCATTCTTTTCTTTTGGTGGTATGTAATAGGCACATCTGGTTGTTCTTCTTGTGCTCCTTCCTTAGCCAATCGATCAGCTCTGTCGTTCCCGGGGATTCCACAGTGGGATGGTATCCACTGTCTGGTGATCTTACGCTGACTGCTAAGTTCAGAAAGTAGTGTCCTCAGAACTGGCAATTTCCCAGACAGGAGCGCCTCTATTACGGATTTTGCATCTGTCAATATCACCACAGGTTGTGTACGATGGCTGGTATTTTGTAATTTCTCTGTGGCTATCTTGATTGCCTCAATTTCAGCATCATAATTATGGCAGTACTTTCCTGTTGGAATTCTGGCCGTGTCTCTAGTATTATTTGGGTATTCTATGTACACTCCCGCTCCTCCATTTCGAACAGCATTTTGTGCTGACCCATCTGTGTAGACTCGGATCCAGAGGTCCTGTGGGTATTCGTCATCAAGGAAGCTGAGAGTGGCTGTTCTGCGCTGTACACTGTTCTGTTCTTCCTTGTCAAATATTCCTCTCACTT
This sequence comes from Cepaea hortensis, assembly GCA_963921405.1. Taxonomy (NCBI): domain Eukaryota; kingdom Metazoa; phylum Mollusca; class Gastropoda; order Stylommatophora; family Helicidae; genus Cepaea; species Cepaea hortensis. The sequence continues at coordinate 144,995 of CAWUFQ010000704.1, read as the reverse complement.
TTGACTGGATTTGTAGCGATATTCTATGTTCATCTTTCCACGGGGTTCGCTCTGGAATAGTTGTCAGGGGGATATCAACTGTGGGAAGATCGGTGGTTTCTCTGCAGAGTTGTTTGGCCTGATGGATGAAACTACTTCTTTTCAACCGCCCCATAGATAAGTTTTCAAATCTGTTCTTCATAGGGAGGCCTGGCAAGCTGAGAAACATTTCGGCTTGTATTAGTGTTGTTGTATCTCTGCGCTCTCTTAAAGCTTGTGTCCTCCCAATTTTCTCCATTGCTACTATAGGGGTTGATCTCATCCCTCCTGTGATGACTCTAAGAGCTTGGTTTTGCACCTTGTCCAGCTCCTGCAATGTAGTTTTTGATGCTGAACACCACGCAGTTGACCCGTATTCCAAGTGTGGTCGTATGCTCTGTTGATAAACTTTGCTAAGTATTTTCCCACTGGCTCCCCAAGTGGTTACAGTTAGCTTTCTCAGGATGGCAATTTTCCTTCTGGCTTTTGCTACTGCTTTTTTTATGTGTTTTCTCCATGTCAGCCTGTCGTCGAATGTTACACCAAGGTATGTCAGTTCCTTATCTTCTCTTAGGGGATTTCCATTTATCTGAATGCTCCCTGCCTTTTGTTTCGGAGAAAGGGTAAATAGAGTGGTGCTGCACTTGTCAGTGTTTATGCTGATACACCATCTATCCGCCCATGCAACAAATGTATCTACAGCTCTTTGTAGCAATATGGTGGCCACTGATGCATGTTCATTTGCGCTCCACAAAACCAGGTCATCAGCGTACATCGCCGCTTTAATTCAATTGGGTAGATTAGCAACAAGATCATTGATGATTAGAAAAAGTGTTGGGGACAGGACTCCGCCCTGGGGAACACCGTGACGCAATAGTACTTTCTTGCTCTTGGGACCGTCTATCTGTACTCGGGCTCTTCTGTTGTGCAAGTATGCTTTTACCCATTTGTACATTCTTCCATTGACTTTACAGTTTCTTAGTTTCTTCATCAGACCTTCTTTCCAGACTTTGTCAAAGGCTTTCTTCAGATCTATCCAAGCCGCAAGTACCAGCTTCTTCTCTTGGAATGCATCCTCAACTTCTTGAGAGAGGTAGGTTGTCTGATCTTCCGTAGAGTAGCACTGCCTAAAGGCAGCCTGTTATGGCACAAGGATGTTTTCACTTTCAATGTACCACTGTAGCCTGTGATTGATGACGCGTTCCATTGTTTTGCAGAGACAACTGGTGAGGCTAATGGGTCTGTAGCTGGAGGCAATGGAACTGTCTTTCCCAGATTTTAGGAGGGGTATCATGATTGCTTCTCTCCAGACTTGTGGAACACTGCCTAAGGTCCATGTATTATTAAAGATCTGTAGCAGCTTTGCTTTGGCCTCTGTTCCTAGGTTCCTGATCATTTCATTGGAGATACCATCAGCTCCTGGTGATTTTCTCATTTTCAGTTTTGAAATGGCTAGCTCCAGTTCACTGAATGTGATAGGTGTCTCCATAACCTCATGTACAATTTCCTTCTGTCCTGTATTTTGCCATTTCTCTCGAATCTCCTGTTGTTTCTCTGGACTAATTTCAATATTGTTATCTTGTGCGAATGAGTCCGCAAAATGGTCAGCTGCTTGCTTTCCTGTTAAGATGTTTCCGTCTTTATGTAGCGAAATTTTTGAGTTTCTCCCTGTGCCCTCATCGTTAAGCTGTTTTATTAGCCTCCATAACTTCCTTGTGTCTTTTTCAAAGTTCAGTGACTCTGTTTTCTCCTGCCAGCTTTTCCGACCAGCCTGCAGTTGGGCCCTTTGAAATTTGGCTTTTGCGTGCTGATATTTATTGTGGTGCTCTTGGCTAGGATTGGCCTCTGCTTGTTTTCTACATATATCCACATCATTATGCAACTGTTCCAGTTCACTATTCCAGTATTGTTTCGCGTGCTGCCTGTAGTATGCATTTCCCAAACTCTTCAACTACTTTATTTATGTCCTTCTCAGTGTTCAGGTTTCTAACAAGTATGCTTGTGCGATGCTTGTACATTGCCCAGTCTGCTTTCTTGTAGTTCCACCTCGAGATGGTGCTGCTTTCACTTACAAGCTCATTTTCTACAGTTAGAAAGACTGGCCGATGGTCACTGCTACCAAGTTGTTTCCCAACAATTCGTGTAATGTTCCACTCCAGGTCTGGTGAATGAAACGCCAGGTCAGGTGTAGTTGTAGAGTGCCATGATCTCGAGTAGAAGGTATGTGGGACAGACGGCTTGTTAATCAGGATGAATCTATTCTCATCCTGCCAATCTTCCAATCTCTCTCCTCTCTGGTCCATGTGATCATAGCCCCAGCTCTGCGAATGGCTGTTGAAGTCGCCACACACAATCATTTTTCCTTTTAATGGTAGTGTGTCCAGTGCCTGTGGGCGGTCATTTGGACAGTAGTAATTGATCAGGTGAAAGTCTGTATTGTCTGTCTTAAGTTTAAGTGCCTGATTCTCAGCCCCTTTCATGTGAACTTCAATTTGGGAAGCAATAATGTTGTTTTTGACAAGAGTCAGTATCCCACCCTTTCGCCTGTCCTTTCGGTCAGATCGGTAACACTGGTAGCCTCTGATTTTGAAGGCTATATTTTCGTTCAGGTGAGTTTCTTGCAAGCAACATACGCTTACATTTTCATTGGCCAAGATGTTTTCTAGTTCTATTCTTTTTTTGGTGATACCCTCTGCATTCCAGTGCATTATTTTAAGTCTTTGTTTGGTACGGCCAGACGGTCTATTGTCAGGCCCTCTGGCTCCGCTGGACATCTGAGAAGGACCTCCATTATTTGTGGTTAGACCCTTACGAGGCATAAGGCCCGGCACTGCACCTGTCTGTGGGACCAGAGCAGGGCGAGCACCATAACATGTAGCAGTTGTCGACATAATTCATTATTGCGTGGCAGCCTGATTTCTGTGGTGCGCCTCCTGGCTGGCTGCCTCCGTCTTCAGCACCTATCCTTTGCAAGAGTAGACTATGGTCTTACTCGACACACGAGCACATAATGCTGTTCCTCCGCCAGTGTACAACAGCTTTAGTCACAGCGTTTGAGAGTACCCCAGAAGAAAAGTTAATTATACTTAATGACGTATTTACAAGAACCGTTGGTATGAACAATCCAAAATATTCAACAAAGAGGCACATGACTGAAATAGTTGCCTTTACGATTCTGTTCTTCTGTACTTTGAATCAAAGCTCTTGTATCCCGAAAACATAAATATTGTGGACATATGGCTGACAGGCCGGTGATACGTTAAGGTCTGTGTGTGATTTTATTTCTAGAGATGGTTTTCTTATGCGTATCTCCTCATTTTGGACATTATCATTTGATTTGGTCAACAAGATACTGGCCTGGCTGTTTGGTTCGGAAATAAAATGCTGATAAAATGTGAAATACTTCAATTTTCAATAGTAAACATTCTGTTGTTATGTTAAGGTCAAGGAGAGTCTGCCAGAGTCGCATGAAGAAATTCAAAAGTACTAAATCAAGGTATTGAAAAGACCACTTCCTTCTGTTAGCGTGTCTATAAGACGACGGACACTGCTCGGGCAAGGCTCCTCTTGACAAGCTTCTTCCTGTCAAACTGGACACAATCATACTGAATGACTCTACTGTATTCATTTGCTCCATCAGGTTCCTTATCTCGAGCAGAGATTTGCAATCATGACTACACGATTCTCTCTGTTTCGAGGCGTTTTAATAACATTGATCTTGCTTACATAATTGTTTGCTGCCAAGCTATTTATTCTTTCAACGTGCATCTTTCTGTCTTCCTTTGCAGTGAGTGATCTGGTTAACACCGGCGTCTGTCATTATGGTTTCAATGAGTGATCTGGTTAACACTTGCAGCTGTCAATACGCCAGCCATGAATTTCTTTGTTGTCTACAATATTCTCAATATTATACTCAAAAGCCACATCTTCACCACTTCCGTTTTCTTGATGTCATCATTACTCATAGTCCAGCCTTCACATCGGTCCACACCCAGCATTTCAATAAGAAGACGTGCGTGCTTGTCGCGATATTTGTCTTGTTCATGATGTTACTCATTCTAGTAATCCAGTCCTTGGATATGACACAGCTGTTTTTTTTTCTTATCTCCGGATCACATAGTCTATTGTTTTTAGTCCTCATATTTCCATTGCTTTAAACATAATTTAATTGTTACAATATTTTAAGTTTCCCCATAAAAGTATAACCATTTGTAAGAGAATTGAATAATGTGTATACACAGTTATAGATTGCCTATACATGTTTTCCCCATTATCATATTTTATGCTTCCACCTGTGGAGGACATTATTTCAGTTCCACATCAGCATGCACTACATGCTTTAAACAACATATCACACACACACACACACACACACACACACACACACACACACACACACACACGAATTCACACAAGGACATTCGCACACCCACATACACAAACACATGCGCATACACGTACACGAATGCCCGCACACACACAAACATATATGGAGTGAACTGATGACACATTACATTGGACTAACATACTGAAATTGCGAAGAGAAAAAGAGTGTTAAAGTGCTACATAGAACCTGTACTTTTTTATGGATGTGAAGCGTGGACAATGAGCAGAAAAACTGGAAAACGTCTATTGGGAGTGGATATGTGGTTTCTGAAGAAACTGCAAGGAATACCTTGATTGGGAACCTTATAGGAAGAAATAAATTAAAGAACTTGTTGACAACTGGCAAGATTGAGGGGGAAAAACAAGGGGAAAGCAGAGAAGAAAATGACTGGATGTCTTGTTCACGTGTCATGGTCGAGACAAGAATATGGAGCTTATCCACGACTCTGTTGATCGTCCGAGATGGTGAAACATGACCACCCACGCTTGTCGGTATGGCACATGATGATGATGATGAACGTACGGAAATATCGAAATCAAAAGGCTTTGACTAATATTTAAACTTGGCTGAATGGAAATGAGATAGCTTTATTGTACTTGAAAATGTTTCATTATTTCAAATTGCATTTCTGACTATTCCTAATCATGCTTCACGTGAGAAAGGAAAGATAGAAATCCTAATTTTAGAACTCTAATTTGATTCTTGCGTGAAAATGTGTATTATCATCATGCTGTCATTATTTTCCAAGTTCCGGTAATAGTCGTCTCTGAGAAAGGAGGCTCTCCAGTCCAATTTGAGGGAGCTACAGTTGCTGGCCTTGTTGCTGCTGCACTCGTTATTATTATAATTTGTGTCATCATAATTCTGCTGAAAACGAAAGGTACGTATTCATGCACATATTTTGTTGTTGTTGTTTAAATGATAATGTGGCATGTTAATTGAAAGAAGTAATTGTTTGGGTGAAACTGTCAATATGTTGTTGTTATTGTTATTGTTGTTGTTGGTATTGCTGTTTTTGTTGTTGCTGTTATAGTTACTGGTATTTTTGTTGTTATTGCTGTTGTTATTATTATCATTATTGTTCTTGTTGCTGTTTGTGTTATTGTTGTTGTTATTGTTGTTTTATTCTTGCTGTTATTATTAATAATATTATTATTATTGTTATAGTTTTTGTTATTGTCGTTGTTGTTGTTATTGCCGTTGTTGTTATTGTTGTTGTTATGATTATTATCGTTGTTGCTATTGTTGTTCTTGTTATTGTTGTTGTTAGTATTATTATTATTACTATTATTATTATTATTATTTTAATATTATTATTGTTTTGTTGTCATTGTTGTTGTTGTTGTTGTTGGTGGTGGTGGTGTTGTTGGTGTTGTTGTTGTTGTTGTTGCTTAACTGTATCATTCGGTTTTGGTAAAGTATCACCTTCATTGAACACAGATATGTACATACATGCTCCAGACTTCTCTTATATACCACATAATCTCGGCACTGTGCACCAACCCTGTAATACCATACAGGATCCAAATATATGTACACCGGAATCTCAGATGTTATAAATGTTGTTTGTGGGTAGGTTTCTCACCAAAAATGCGCGAGCACTATCAAGACAAGTCACCCGAATAAGTCAAGCATCCTGATACGGGGGAAAATGGCACGTGGCAAGAACACCAAAAGACGCGTGGCATCCAAGATGTGCAGCGTGGGAGCCGACAAGATCGTCAAGAAGACGAACGTGGAGAGCCTGGCTACGAGCTGCAAAGAACCTGAAACTGCAGCTATTACTGAAGCTACCACGAGGAAGATCGACGATAGCCCAACACAGACAAGAGCCAAGACAGCTGAGAAGAAGGAAGAGAAAGACACCAGACTCCAATACAGTCAGATGGGTTGTCAAGCGTATTCAATTGGGGCTGTCAGACGAACAAATTATGAAGCAGCTGCAGGAAAAGACCCTCAACATCCGAATCTTGAAGGCGGAGCGGATTCTAACGAACTCAAAGATCCCTATGACGCTAGCGGTGGTGACAACTGAGGGCAGCGAGATACCACATCAGGTATCGATAAACCAGAAAGTACAACAGCCTGAAGGATTCATACCAAGAATCATGCAATGTTCCAGATGCCAAAGGGCCGGCCACAGGAAAGCAATATGTCGCAGTAAGACATAGATCTGTCGATACTGCGCCGATCTCCATGCCTTCAAGGAGTGTCCGCTGGGCAAGCTGGACACGGACCTCCGAGCACCCAACAATAAAAGAAAGTGCGCCAACTGCCTGGGCAAACATGGAGCAAGACACCTGGGCTTTCCGTACCTCCAAAGACACAGAGATGTCTTAAAGATCGTCATCACCGCAAAGACACCATTTAATTAAGCAATGCGGAGATTCGAGACAGCCACGTGCATATCACAAGCGGAAAAAACCAGATAGACGAGCTGAAGAAGCAAGTCAAGGCACTGCTGACGACGGCACCAACCAGCAACAATAAAATAAAATTGCTGGCTGAGATAAAGGAGATCCAGCGAAACATCAAACAATAGGTGGAGCACATGGTGCAGACCACAGAGAATAATGAAGAGATTCTACAATACATCAAAGTGGAAAGAGGATTGCATAAAGCTGAAATGGAACTTCTCAAAAACAAACCAACAGAAACCATACAAGGACTCACAGAGAAACCTGAAAATAAAAACCAACAAGAGACCGAGCCTGAACCTCAAGCTAATCCGCTAGCAGCCTAGCCACTACGCCCACGAAATGCAAGGGGAAACCAGTGTCCCGCCAGACCTCTGAAGAAAACTGAGATGAGTACCACGACGACGGCATGGAGGACACCCTACTCCCCTCAGTATTTACCGAGGAAGAACTCTCAGCGATAAATAGGAGATTCGAATTCCAGTGCAAGGAATACAGAAGGCGCATGGAAGAAACAGAAACGAACTACAAGAACCTCAAGGGGAAACCAATGCCCTACCGTATCTATGAAAAACACAAAATTATACATGAGGATGACGAACACCCATGGCCATACTATTTTGATGACGGAGAGCTCGTCCCATGGTTGACCACAGAGGAAGAAATCGAAAGGCAACAGAAACTCAAACTCGAAAGAGAAAAAAGGCGCAAGGAAGAAAATGAAAACATCGAAAAGCTCCTAAAGACAATACATAAAACAAAGGAGACAAAAAGACCAAATAAACAGCCCTTATAAGGACTACAACTAGCCAAGTAAAACGCACATAAGGAGCCAATACTGACAATAAAAAACCACCAGAGGAGACTGACTCAAAGAACATTTTGTTGGCTAACCAATCCCCCAGCTGACGCATAAACTCTTCAACCAATAAGTCAGCCAACACTGGCGCAGAAAAAAAACTTAACAAACTTATCCCTCACCATGAACCACCACAACTATAACCAACGCCATTGACGCGGGTTGAACAAGGTGGACAGTTTTTTATCTACAAATCGGAATCGGAATCGGATGTTTCTCACTTTAAAATGTTGCCTTGAAAGGCGGCCTATTGAGCCAGCTCTTCTTTAAATGTCCAACTGTCGAGGAATGTGTAACACTCTGGAAACTGCACACTGGTCCTTTATGCGTGCCGAGTGCAGTCTTCTTGTACACATTATTTGTCATGGACACATGTGAGAGAGAGTGAGAGAGAGAGAGAGAGAGAGAGAGAGAGAGAGAGAGAGAGAGAGAGAGAGTCAGACAGACACACTGACAGACAGACAGTGTATTTAAAATACATGCACAGATTATTGGGGGTCTTTTGACTACCTCATGGACACCAACTCATGTATGTCCTACGACCTTGAATGCACGTCCTACCACCTTGAATGTAAAACATGCACGTCCTCATAGGGGACCGGTCACAGTAGTGGTTGCATATTTCTCAGGCTTCTTTTAGGGCGGTGATAACGGGCATAAATGTTTGTGTCTTTTTCGTTGTTTGTAGGTAATACTTTTCCTCATAATTGTAAGCTTCAGTATGTTAATTATATTTTGTTACTAAACACGTCTTCAATATTAACTATTGTCTGTGTTTTAGGGTTATATTACAGCAGATAAACATGATGAAAACATAAGTAAGTCATGACAAAAACATGATGAGATCAGAGAGAATTGTGATCTATTCATAACTGGTGGAGATTCAATACTAGAACTCAGATGTGCAGAGAGCATCAACCCGCCCCCCCCCCCCCCTCAAATATCCATATCAGTTGGAATTATGTCATGTGTTGAATAACGTGATGTTGGTGCCAACAGCTAGTTGTACTGATCCTGTCTGGTAACTACACAACATGTAGATGTAAGCCCACAACTGCCGACACATTCATGGCATATATGTTAGCATAATGAGTTAAACTTGAGGATCAAATTCATGTCATATCTGTTAACGTAATCATTTGAACTTGATGTTAAAATTGAATCCATTACATGTTTGTTATCATAATCAGTTAAACATGGTAGTCAAATTCATATCATTTTTGTTAGTATAAATAGTTAAAGTCGGTGGTCAAATTTGTATGACTTTTGCGAGCGAGATCTTTTGAACTTGATTTTAAAATATGTACATTATTTGTTAGCAACATCAGTTGATGTTGATGGTGTCATATTAGTCTCCCACATCAATGTTGTCCCATCAAATATTCTGGCTGACATTTACAATGACGGTAGGACATGACGTTCAATGTCTGCTCCCCACATTCCATACCATCGATGCCGCATTGACTATACCCACAATTCTCTGCACCACGGATGGTATCTTGCACATACATAACTGACACACACACTCACCTATCATTATCATCATTATCATCATCCAACAAGTCTTGTAGAATATCTCTCACAACTCAACATAACAAAAATAATCACGTACATCCCCCATTTTGAGTTTGTTAGAAAAGACAATGTTGCAGTTTATCCTTGATTTCCACATCCACATGACTCTAGACTACATGCTCAGTCTGTAGCAACTTCTAAGCTGCTCAGATGAGTACCCTACTCTGCGGTACTCTAGCTAAAAGCAAAGGGCACCACGTAATTGTCCACTTATCTTGGCGGACCCTTTTTCCCCATGTGGTTGTCACATCACGGTGTCTTTCCTTATATCTGCCACTTAGACACAAACCTGCACACTGACTTGTGTACTTTCTCTTTTTCTACATTTGATTTATGCCAAAATAAACGCTAATGACATTTGATTTATGCTATAATATACGTTAATGCCGTTTTATTGCAGGAGCGCCGTGCACTAGGAAGAATCATCAATATGTCAACACATCAATGTAAGATTTCAAGTGTGTGGGTTGTTTGTTGCATCTGTTAAATGTGTCAATGTCCACCAGATATATAAGATAGATATACGCACAGATAGACACACAGATACCCAGAGAGAGAGAGAGAGAGAGAGAGAGAGAGAGAGTGCGTGCGTGAATGTGTGTGTGTGTGTAAAAGACAGCCAGACTGACAGCCAGCCAGACAGTGTGTGTAAGACAGATAGACAGACAGAGACAGAGAGATAGAGAGTGTGTATGTGTATGTGTGTATGATAGACAGGCAGTGAGAGAGAGAGAGAGAGGGGGGGGGGGAGAGAGAGTGTATAAGATAAATAGACAAACAGACACACAGAAAGAAGTACAGAGGGTTTCCGCGTGTCTGACAGACAGACAGACACAGAGGGAGACACACACAGAAAGAGTGTGTGAGCGTGTGTGTGTGTGTGAGAGAGAGAGAATGTGTGTGTGTAAGATAGATAGACAGGCAGACATATAGAGATAGAGAAAGACAGACAGAGAGAGAGAGAGAGAGAGAGAGTCTGTGTGTGTGTGTGTAAGATAGACAACCACACAAACACAGAAATACTGAGATACAGAGAGTTTGTGAGTCTGTGTATGTATGTGTGTGTGTGTGTGTCAGATAGAGAGAGAGAGAGAGAGAGAGAGAGAGAGAGAGAGAGAGAGAGAGAGAGAGAGAGATTAACATCACAATGACGCGTTACTCTATTTCCTATTGCAGGCAAGCAGTTTACAAACATGGCGAACCAGGTACACTGTATTTATTTTTCTTATGTAAAATTTTACGTACTTGTTTCTTTTGTACGGCTGAGTGGTCAAGATTGATTACCCTTGTTTAACATTAAGTTACTTCAGTTAACATGGTTTATATTTAAACATGACATCAAGGAAATTCAGTTAACATGGGTTACATTGAAACGTGACACCACAGTGATTCAGTTAACATGGATGACATTTAAACAGGACACCCCGGTGATTCCGTTATCATGGATTACATTTAAACATTACTCCATGGTGATTCAGTTAACACTGATTACATTTAAACATGGCATTATAGTGATTCAGTTAACAAGGATTACATTTAATCATGACATCATGGTGATTCAGTTAATAAGGATTACTTTTAAACATGACATCATGGTGAGTCAGCTAACAAGGATTACATTTAAACATGACATCATGGTGATTCAGTTAACAATTATTACTTTTAAACATGACATTATGGTGAGTCAGCTAGCATGGATTACATTTTCAGTCCGATTTCGCTTCTTTCTTTTTCTTTGAGCAGTAGGAAAAATCCCGTGTTTGGCCAGTCGCAGGTATCGGACACATAACCCACACCCGTTTCCTCTGATGATGTGAAGGATTCTTTCTATGAGGAGCTAGACTCTGTGATCAAGGCAGTTCCAAAATCCGCTTACATTTATATGCTCGGTGATTGCAATGCTCGTGTGGTCAAGGAATTGAGTTCATGGCCAGTGTGCCTTGGAAAATATAACATCGGTCGTGACATATGCCTGGGTCATTGACATTGAGGTGACTGACATGGCTACGAGAAAAACAATCAACCCTGAGAAATAATGGGGCGGGTGTGAGTGGAAGCCCCCAGGGTGGATGGGGAGAGAGAGGTTAGTTCTGGGTGAAGTCAGAGGACTTGAGGACAGTTGATGTTTTGGCGCCGAACGGATCGGTTGTCGAGGACGTGGGGTCCTGACTCTGGGTCAGTTCTTGTGTTGTGTTGTTCTCCCAGTGGTGAAGGCAAGCTAAAACCCAAAGTGGGTTGGATAGCTAATGGAGGCCTGAACCCAGAGTGGGTTTTATAGTGAGTAGAGGCCTGAACCCAAAGTGGGTTGGATATTTAGTCGAGACTAGACCCATTGTGTGGGTGTATTGTGTGAGGTCCAGCTGTGGATAGGAGCTGGATTACTTGTCTTGTGAATTTGAGATTCAGCAGGCCGTGAGAAGACATTGATGTGTGCTGGTTAAGTTGTGAGGAGGATATTTATATTCTATGGATTATATTGTTTCTGGATATATAAGGATGTTCCGTTTGTCCGTGTGCTTTCTGTATTAAAGGATTATGTGCGCCAACTCAATCTTGTTTAATGACTGATGGATGTGTATTACTGGAGTGAGTTGCATTGTGAGACAGTTAGATAGCTCAATTGACACACCAGGAGTATCGTTACCTAGAAAACGACCATATCACGAACTTATCATAAAGAACATCGTGAGAGGTCGCATGAATGAAAATAGGCAAAGGCTGCTGGAGCATTGCACCAGAAATTAGCTATTTATTACAAGCTCCTTTTTTAAAACAAAAGAGCTACATAAGGTCACATGGACACATCCAAGATTCAGCCATTGGCATCAGCTGGACTTCATCATCACACGGAGACAATATCTGAACCATACATCATTAACTCAAAGTTACCACAGTGCTGACTGTGATATGGATCATTCTTTGGTTGTTGCAAGGGTTAGACTGAGACCAAAAAGAATCTACACAGCTAAACAAAAATCTAGCCCTAGGATTAATATTATTAACACTCACGATCCTGAAAAGTGCTTTGAGTTTTAACAGCAACTTGAAGACGCTTTCATTGATACATCAGAGAATTGTACATTAAGTGAAAAGTGGGGTAAACTTAAGGATACTCTTTACAAAACAGCGGTCGGCGTTTACGGCATTGTGGATCATAAGAGGCAGGACTGGTTTGCGGCATACAGCCAGACACTGCAACTCTTGATTGATAAAAGAAGATAGGTCTCTTAAGGAACAAGGAAAGAACGACGCGTAACACTCTCAGTGAAGCAAACATCAGAAGCATGTATGAAGGGATAAAGAAAGCCTGTGGTCCAGTGATCAAAAGAAGTGCACCACTAAAAACCTTGAGTGGGGAAATCATTACTGATAAGAAACAGCAGATGGATAGATGGGTAGAGCACTAATTAGAGCTTTACTCAAGTGAGACTAAACTAGCGGATGATGCCCTCAACGCCATAGAGGCCCTGCCAACTCTTGATCACCTGGACACACTTCCCACCATAACAGAAATTAAGTGTGCTATAAATTAACTTGCATCTGGCAAGGCTCCAGGTGAGGATGGGATTCCAATAGAGGTTATCAGGAGTGGACGCACTCACTCTACAGATCCACCAGCTAATAGAGCTATGATGGCGAGAAGGACAAGTCCCACAGGATTGCAAAGATTCAATCATCATAACACTGTACAAGAACAGGGGCGATCGAAGCGACTGTAACAACTATAGGGTATCTCACTTCTGTGTATTGTTGGGAAAGTATTTGCCAGAATTATCCTGCGCAGACTTCAAGTCATGGGACATCAAATCTACCCCGACAGAACCGGTCTACCATTGATATGATATTCACATTGTGACAAATGCAAGAAACATGCCGTGAACAGAATCAACCACTGTTTATTGTCTTCATCGACCTCACAAAGGCATTTGATTTGGTCAGTCGTGAGAGTCTGTTTAAGGCAGTAAAGAAGATTGGCTGCCCACCAACTCTTCTGTCCATTGTGGAATCGTTCTATACAGACATGAATGGTATAATCAAGTTTGATGGTGCAACTTCTGAAGAGTTTGAAATCAAGAGTAGAGTTAAGCAAGGTTGTGTACTATCCCCCCACCCTCTTTGGATTATACTTTTCAATTCTACCTTTCGTGATCAGGATGCCGGTATATACATTCACTCACGCTCAGATGGCGGCCTCTATAATGCTCAGAAATTAAAGGCCAAGACCAAAATTAAGAGGGTACTGATCAGAGAGGTGCTTTTTGCAAATGATGCTACAATTACGATCCACTCTGAGGAAGAATTACGACGTCTACTGTCTGCATTCTCCAATGCTTGTTCTGAATTTGGTTTAACAATTAACAAAACGAAGACATAGATTATGTCACAAAGTACACATGGGGTGCCATCAATCTTTATTGGCGACGCCGAACTGGAGATTATAGACCATTTTACATATATAGGATAAAGGTAAACAGCAAATTATCACTAGATCAGGAAATCAAAATCAGGATTGGTAAGGCAGCAACAACAATAAACGGGTTAAGAAAAATAGTCTGGGAGAACAGGAAGCTTACTGCCAAAACAAAAGTCCTTGTCTACCAAACCTGTGTCCTTAGTACTCTTGTTTCTGGCAGTGAAACCTGGTCAACTTACTCACACCAAGAGAAACGTTTAAACAACTTTCATATGCGGTGTCTGTGAAGAATACTTGTTATTAAGTGGCAAGACAACATCACAAATACTGAAGTATTGGAAAGAGCAGGTTGTGTGACGGTGTATTCCATGCTCAGTCTTCGTAGACTTAGATGGATAGTACATGTTAGGAGGATGGATGATGGCAGAATACCAAAGGACATCTTTTTTGGTGAATTACAGATGGGTAAGAGATCTACAGATGGGTCGGTCTCTACTACGATACAAAGATGTGTCTAAGCGGGGCATGATCGATACAGGCATTGATAATGCACACTGGGAGCAAGTCGCCGCTGAACGTGTTGCATGGAGGGCAATTATCATAAATGGTATAAAGAAAAAAAAAGGAGAAAATGATTGCAGATAAAGCACGCACGGAGCGTGAGAGATGTAACATGGTGCATGATGGTGGAAATGACCATGTTTTCACATTAATCCACTGTGGACGAACATTTACAGCGCAAATTGGTCTTACCAGCCACATTCGCCACCGCCATGGATTGTAGTTATTATGCTTTTTTGAAGCACAATGTACCAAACTATCGTCTGTCAAGACAGCAAGGTGCCAATGAATATAGTATAGTATAGTATAGTATAGTATAGTATAGTATAGTATAGTTTTGATTGTAACAGAGTAACAAAAATAGAGTACTAGGGGCATGCATATCTCCTGTGGTTACATATACGTGGCAACAAACAGGTGTGAAACCTGAATATTTAACAAGTCAGCTCACAAGCACATTCCTACCACTCAATATAAGTGTAACTGAAGAGGTTTACAAATTGATTGGATTAAATAGAGAACAGACAAATCTATAGAACAAGGAAATGTTAATTAAAAATAAAGGTTGTGCAAAATGACACAATTGAAAAAGTCGAAATACATTGTGTGTGTGTGTGTGTGTATATATATATATATATATATATATATATATATATATATATATATATATATATATATATATATATATATGAGGCAGAGAAGTAAATAACTTGATGGCATGGCAACATGGCATGGTAGAGAATAACACAGAGCTGATCTACGACTCTAGTGACCTTGTAACATCCGAAACATGACAACCCACGCTTACCGGCATGGCACATAATGATGATGACCTAACAAGACATGAATGTCTGGAAAAGAGAACTATAAAGAGGAAAGGGGGGGGGGGGTAAACTAGGTAATTGGAGCAGAGGATGACCTTGTGTAGATGGACAAAGGGTGAAATATCATTTACTAAAACAGCAACAGAGTTAGATCATCGGGCTTACTGTAAAGATAAACCTTGAAAGACTGCTAGGGATACACAGTTCTCTACAGGACAAGGTACTGGACTACGCTGATGTTGTTTTTTTTTTTTAAATTAAACAACTGTGATTTCAACTATTCATTAAATAAATAACTGTGATTTCAAAAATACATGAAATAAATAATAGTGGTTTCAACTATTCATGAAATAAATTACTTTGATTTCAACAATTCACGAAATAAATAACTGTTTTTTTTTTTCAATTATTCATGAAATAAATTACTGTGATTTTAACTATTCATGAAATTAATAACTGTAATTTCAACTATTCATGAAAAATCTGTGAAGCAGAAGATGTCAGCAAACATGGGGAAATATTATGTCATATGAGAGTTACAGATTCCACATCCAAGAGATTCATTTGAAAGTGAATTAAACATTTAAAATGCCATAATGCTGATGCTTCATACCAGTGAAAAGCAATAGTCGAAAAGGAGAAGTTCTAATCTCTATGAGAACAAATACCATGCACATCTGAGAAAGTTTCCCCTGGATGGATCGAAATATACGTTCTATTGCTACATCGAAGCTAGTCGGGACAGAAATATAACTTTCGAACTAAAACTGTTGGATTGGTAAACCACCGAATCTCAGTTCAGTAACCCTTACGATGTCAGAAGGGGGCATTGATAGTCATTCCTAAAGTTGGGGCTATAGCCAACTTGATAAAAGAGATAAGGATGTTGGAATTTGTCAAGATGATCACTCACTAATCCTGATCAAAACTGCTAGAGATTCGTTTACCTTCTACTCCAGAATATGGCACACATCTTCAACTACACATATTGCTTTCACCACCTCAGATACACACAGACTCATTAAGTAGGGAAGTAGAAGATCAGTGCAGAGTAAGCGACCATTCCTCGATCTTACTCACTTTCTAGAGTGCACCACTTAAATCAGGCCCCGGCATCACACAAGGACAGATGGAAACTTTAGTTGTGCTTTATCTAGGCACCATGTGAATATGATAATATCTGACCTCATGGGGCAGAACAAATAGATTTGGTTTCAACACATGTTTACCGCAAGCTGCAAAAAAGATCATCCCCGAAAGATTAGTGTACTTGCACACCATATTGGTACAACACAATCCAGAAGTGCCAGGAAACTAAGAATGATGCTTTATAGAAGGCAAGGTCTCCTTAGGAGTGTCCAAAAAAACTGAAACAACACTGTAACTGAGTTTGAGAGACCAGCAGTAAAAGAAAAATGGCTGGAGAAATACAATGGCAGCCTTGAACAATAAAGTTTGGGGCCTGGTCCAATCTAAACATGCACGACTTTTTCACAAATGTATGAAGTTATGATGCAAGTTCAGCCTCTTCCTTCTGTGACCTTGGGCACAGCCATGCATCTTAACTGCTAGAGAGAGTGTGTGTGTGTGTGTGTGTCTGGTTGGGTGTGTGTGTGTATGTGTATGGGTGTTTGTGTGAGTGTGCGTGTGTGTGTGTTTTGTTTTAAATAGTCCAGATTACATCTGATCATATTCATACAATTGTTTCCCCCCAGAGAGTGAGTCTCATCTCATCTCATCATGTTCCTCTTGTACCTTGCGGTGTCGAGGTGAAGTATAAACTTCGTGAGAGTGCCCGGTTATGGGCTTCGTATATCGACATTCCCATGGATTCTGTTATTCCCTCCGTCCAGCGTTTACGTGGTCGGCCTCTTCCTCTGTTTCCATCTGGTCTGTACGTCATTGCCTGTTGTGGCATGCTGTTGACTGGTAGCCTACTTGCATGGCCAAACCATTTGACTTGCTGCTTTCTAATAAAATCTAGAGCAGCTTTAACCCCCACTTTAGTCCTGATTTCTTCATTTCTGATCTTATCTCTTCTTGATACGTTGAGTATTCTTCTCAGGAACCTCATTTCTGTTGTTGTGATTTTTCTTTTCTCTTTTTCTGTCATTGTCCAGGTTTGGCATTGGTAGCACAGAGTTGGTAGGAAGATTGTGTTGTAAAGTGCTTTCTTAGTAGTTATTGATACATGTTTGTTCTTTAGTATTGGTGCCATTTGTCCAATGAGTAGATTTGCCTTATTGCACCTATTTTCGATCTCGTCTTCTGATCTGCCATTTGATGATATTATACTTCCTAGGTACTTGAAGCTCTTTACTTGTTTCAAGGGATGTTCGTTTAGGTGAATTGTTGCTGTTTGTTCTTCTTTAGTTATAGTCATTACCTCTGTTTTGCTTGTGCTAATTTTCATGTTATGTTCCCTACACATTTCGTTTAGACTATTCATGTGGTCTTGTAATTCAGCTTCTGATTTTGCTATTAGTGCTTGGTCGTCCGCAAACAGGAGTTCTCTAATGGTTAGATTTGCAGATGGTTCTTCTTCTGTGTTCTCGTCATGCGGTATTCTTGCTGTCTCTGCTTGGCTGGTTTCTTTACATATGTTGTCTATATATGTTATGAACAAGAGAGGGGACAGGACACAACCTTGTCGTACTCCAGATCTTATGGTGAAGGGTTCTGAGTGTCCTCCAGTTGCTCTCACTATGCATTCACTGTTGTCGTATAAACTTCTACATAGGTTTGTTAGATGTGTACTCACTCCATATTGTTTAAGGATTTCCCACAGCTTGTTTCTATCTACCCTATCAAATGCCTTTTCTTGGTCAACAAAGGCTAAGTAGAGTGTTTCATTGAATTCAATTGATTTTTCTATAAGTTGTCTAAGAGCAAAAATGGCGTCTGTGCATCCTTTGTTTTTCCTAAATCCAAGCTGCGTTTCGCTTAGCTGGGGTTCTAAAGTAGTTCGTAATCTTTTTTCAAGAATTTTGCAAAATATTTTCCCAGTATGACTCAACAGTGAAATGCCTCTGTATTGTGTGCAATCTCTTTTGCTGCCTTTGTTTTTCCAAATTGGGATAATTATGGCGTTTCCCCAGTCTCGTGGTGTCTGTTGTTCTACCCAAACATGGTTGAATAGTCTATGTAGCCAAGCTGTTCCTACTTCCCTTGCTGCTTTAATTAGTTCATTTGGTATTTCATCCTGTCCTGGTGATTTGTTCAATGGGGCTAATCTGATGGCTTCTATAATTTCTTCTTTTAGTATGTCTGGTTCTAGTTCCTCGGTGACATCTGTGTAGGTCTCTTGAATTCCTGTGACATCTGATGGGATGTTGAGAAGTTGTTCGAAATACTGCTTCCATCTTATTAGGATGTGTTTTTGTTCACTTATTGGTTCTCCATTTTCGCTGTTAATTATTTCAGTTGGGTCAAAGGGTACTCCTCTGGTTCGCATTGCACTTATCTTTTTGTAGAAGTTTCTGGTTGCCTCCTTGTAGTTTTTATTTAGGGTTTCTCCATACTCTTCCCAGTCTTTCTGTTTTTCCCTCTTTACTATTCTACTCACATGTCTTCTCGATATTCTGTATTCTATGAGATCACATTCCTGTTTGCTCTTCAACCACTTTTTATATTTTTCCTTTTTTCCTTTTACCGCTTTCTTTACTTCTGCGTTCCACCAACTTGTTATTTTCTTTATCCGTGTTTTGCATTTTTTCGTGGTTCCGCATGTTATTTTTGCAGTATTTAAAACGCTTGATTTGAACGTCTCCCATTCTTCTTCCACTGTTTTTCTTTCCGTAGGTAATTTTACAAAGAGTTCAGTTAGTTCTTTCTCATAATTTTCCCTTACTGCCTCGTCTTTAAGGTTTTTTAAGTTTACTGATTCGCATGGCATGTATTTTCCTGCTTTTTGTTTTCTTCTTCTAATGGTTCTTATTGTGGCAACGACTGCTTTATGATCTGTGTTTATACTGAAATTGGGCACTGCTCTTGCATCTAATATATTTCTCTTTCTGTTATTTCTTGTTAATATAAAATCAATTTGGCTTTTAGTATCTAGATTGTTCCATTTATACCAGGTGTATACTTGCGAATCTTTATGTTTATAGAATGTGTTTGTTATATAGAGATCGTGTTGGCTGCAAAGCTCTATCAGTCTACTTCCGTTATCATTCCTCTCATTTTGCTGATCTCCAAATGCTCCCAGGTGTTTTTCTATGCCCCCTCTGTTATGTCCTAGTCTTGCATTGAAGTCTCCCATAACTATGATGTTGTCCTGCTTATCTATTTTATTTAGCACATCATGTATGTCTTCGTAGAAGTCCTCACATTCTTGCTCATTATTGTTTGCATTACATGGTGCGTATATCTGTACATATGTTGTGATTGTTTGTTCTTTTATTCTCACTGTTATGATTCTTTCTGATATATATTTTATTTCTAGTATTGCTCTTGCTAGCTGTGGTTCGATGACTATTCCCACACCGTGTCTTGCCCTTTCTTGAGAGTGAGTAATCCATACAAATCAAGTGTGCGTCTGTGTGTGTGTGTGTGTGTGTGTGTGTGTGTGTTTGTTTTTGTGTGTGTTGTGTGTGTGTGCGTGCGTGCTCGCACATGCATGTACACATGTGTGAATCATTATCACTAACCATAAATCACCGTTACATATGTATGCTATATTATCAAACTAGGATCACGCCATGTTTTAGAAGAGGTACCGGAAACACAAGCCCCGGAGTACCCACACTACGAGGAACCAATCGACTTCCGGTCTGAAATTCCAAACAATCCTGTTCATGATCCACATCAAGCCCCGGAATACCCACACTACGAGGAAACAATCGACTTCCAGTCTGACATTCCAAACAATCCTGTTCATGATCCACATCAAGCCCCGGAATACCCACACTACGAGGAAACAATTGACTTCCAGTCTGACATTCCAAACAATCCTGTTTATGCACATCAAGCCCCAGAGGATCCACACTACTTGGAAATAATCGACTTCGGGTATGACATGCCAGAAAATCCTGTTCATTATCCAAATCAAATGTTATTAAATGCACGTGATGCAGATGTGGAATATGCAAATACTGTCAATAGTCTCTAAAATGTACGTTCACATAATTACAACATTTATATTACAAGATTATCCATTATAAATATATAATATATGTGTCTGAATGTGTGGGTTACCCATTCTATCAATCAATCATGTGCCATGCCGGAAAGCGTGGGCGGTCATGACTTGCCATTTCACTCGATCACCAGAGTCGTGGATAAGCTCAGTGTTCCTGTCTCGTCCATGCCATGTGGCCAAGCCATCCAGGTATTTTCCACTCGGTCTTCCTCTTGGTCTGTTCCCTTCGATCTTGCCAGTTGTCACTAAGTTCTCCAATCCATTTCTTCTCATAACATGTCCAAAAATTGTGACTGTCTACGTCTAATTTCTCTAATCAATTTACGATTTTCATTTGTCTCATATAGTACTTGGTCAGTGGTTTTTCTCTCTGTCCATGGTATACTTTGCATTTTCCTCAGAAACCACATTTCTGCAGCCATCAGATGTTTTTCAGCTTGACTGCACATTGTCCAAGTTTCCCATCCATACAAAAGAACAGGCTCTATGTATCCCCTCAACACTCTTTTTCTCGTTTCAATTGACATCGTTTTATTGGTCCTGTAAGTAATCTGTGGTCACTATAACAATCAACACTGGGAACTGTTTTTGCTATTGTTAGTGCGTTTCTAAATCTTCTGCTAATCAGAATGTAGTCAATCTGGTTTCTAATCCTGCTATCAGCACTCCTCCATGTCCATAATCGTCTAGGGCGTTGCTTAAACCAGGTGTTTCCTGTAATCATTTCCTGTTCTTTTGCCCACTCTACGAGTCTGTATCCTCTTTCATTTCTCTCACCTAATCCATAGTTTCCTACTGTGTATCTATCACCTTGATTTCCTACTTTTGCATTGAAGTCTCCTATTATGATGTTTATTTCTGAATTTTTACATTTCTTTAAGGCTGTCTCTGTGTCATTATAAAATTCCTCTACACTATATTCAATGGACTCTCCTGTTGGGGCATATACTTTTGTCGATCTTCACCTCCAGAATAAATAATCTTGAAATCTTCTTCTATCTTGATGCCAGCTCCTGTCCATCTCGTTTCGCACATCCCTAGAATATTAATTTTTTCTCTCTCAATTTCTTGATTTATGTTCTCTAATTTTTCGTCGTCGTTTAAAGTCCTAAAGTTCCATGTTGCTAATCTTAACGTCTCTGTCCTTGTCTTGCGATGATCAGTCTTTAGGCGAATCATAATGTACTAGGCACTTTTAAAGAGGTAGTTTGTCGTTGCTTTCCTCTATGGCAGTAACCGTACTGGTCATTTGACCGCAGCCATTGACGCGAGTGAGCTCCTCTGCCTGCCGTCGTGAAACTTGAGACCATAACCAACCAATATCTATCGGCTACCCTCAAAATGTCACCCACCACCTGCCTTTCGTGGCTTCTTTTGAACACATTCAATAAATGAAAACGAAATAACACCACATAATCCTTAGGAAAAGTACTAAAAAAACAGGAAAAACACTAAAACAGCGTCATCCCGAAGAACAGATGCGTCACGTCGTCGTCATTGTACCGGAATTCTATTATAAATATGCAATATATGTGTCTGAATGTGTGGGTTACCCATTATAAATATATAATATATGTGTCTGAATGTGTGTTTGTATTTTTAAGCACATATTATTATGTATGTAATGTTTAGGGACGCAGAGCTGTTTCCAAGGCACTAGGGCTGGGTTCTATACTGGCCAAGGCCTATTGACGCGTCCACGCCGAGCGTCCTGGGCAACAGGTCCCTTCGGGGTCCTGGCTAAAGTCAGTAGGATCGTTTATTCCTCCGAATTCGGAGAGTGCCTGTACGGCGAGGAACCACCAGTCTGCATACCAATAAGCCAGACATGGGGCAACCGATACTCACGCAAACCTCATGTCATGTATGACATCACACTGATGTTGGACAACAGGATGTCAACATCCGACATACAGGACTTCACGTTGGAGATCACAGCCAGAGAACACAAGCAAGCAAGCATGTAATGTTTACTATTTCTAACGAAAACATTACACAGCAACAAGTTTACACACATCTATATTTTATGTAAAGGTGCTTGTTTATGTGTTTAAATGACTGCAGGAGGATTGGCAGCCTCTCTGATCAAACAGATTGTAACACATGACATTTTGTAAAGTACCAATTGATCTATGAGAACAAGGCATGCATTCTGACATGTAATCACAAGAGATGTATTCTAACATGTAATTACAAGATATGTATTCTGATATGTAATCACAAGAGATGTATTCTGACATGTAATCACAAGCAATTTATGTTGACATGTAATCACGAAAGATGTATTCTGACATATTATCACAAGAGATTAGTCTGACATATAATCACAAGACATGTATTCTAGTATGTAATCACAAGAGATGTATTCTGATATGTGATAACAACAAGTGTATTGTGACATGTAATCACAAGAGATGTATTTTAACATGTAATCACAAAAGATGTATTTTGACATATAAGCATAAGAGATTATTCTGACATGTAATCACAAGACATGTATTCAAGCTTATAATCACAAGAGATGTATTACGACATGTAATCACAAGAGATGTATTCTGATATGTATTCACAAGAGATGTATTCTAACAAGCAATCACAAGAGATTATTTTAACATGTAATCACTGCCAAGTAGCTGAGCAGATGAAATGACGTAAAATAAAGTTGGCGAGAAAATCGCGAACCAACTTTTACGAGAAACCAACGATGTGACGTAAAAAGGAGAAAACGTCAGAGAGATTGTCAACAGCAAACAGTCAGATCTTGGAGCTTGACAAACGAAGCAGCACGATTCGATTCTCAGGAACGAGATAAATTATGTACTGGCAGGACACCACTCTCTTGGCTAACAAATATTGGAGAGGTGGGCGAGAGTATTAATGCATGATGTATATCAGCCTGAAAATCATGGACAGATGCGACCGTATCAGAATGGGACATAGAAAGTCAGAGCAAGGTGACACAGAGGCAGATTGGTGAAGGACAGAAGTACCGGGACATTATAGTAGCAAGTAGTTAATATGTCCAACGGTATACTATTCATATCTAATATATTTCACAACCTTCTCGCCTGGCCACAACAGTCACGGTACCAACCAATTGTAATTTTCTCATTAGTATTATGAATGTGTGACAAGCTTGGACATAGGCAAATAAATAGAGCCTCAGCATGATGAATACCGGCTTGGAGTCATTGATCACTGTTGGTATTATGCTTCTACATTCTGCTGGAATGGTGCAACCCTGGACCATTGATCGTTTGATGATGTTTCATTGTTTATCGCAAATCACTGTCTAGCAATCACAAAAGGTGTATTCTGATATGTAATCACAAGAGGTGTATTCTGAATGTAATTACAAGAGATGTATTCTAGCATGTAATCACAAGGGATGTATTTTGAAATGTAATCACAATGGATGCCTTTTGACATGTAATCACAAGAGATGTATTTTGACATGTAATTACAAGAAATTATTTTGACATGTAATCACAAGAGATGTATTCTTACATGTAATCACAAGAGATGTATTCTTACATGTAATCACAAGAGATGTATTTTGACATGAAATCACACGAGATGTACTCTGACATGTAATCACAAGAGATGTATTTTGACATGCAATCACACGAGATGTACTCTAACATGTAATCACACGAGATGTACTCTAACATGTAATCACAAGACATGTATTATAACATGTAATCACAAGCGATGTATAAGAGATAAGATTCTTATTTGGGAACATGCTTGACAAGAGAGGCAGGGGGAGACAGATAAATGTGTGTGATAACAGCAGGACATCAAATAATAATGTAAAGAGCATCAATGGTATTCAAGTATCAGATGGCAGAGAGGACTGAAGAGCGGTCATCTTCATCACCTGCTACAAACAAGGCATCCGAAGAATAAATGAGCCTTTTGTTGTATCATAATTATATTGATTTCTTCTTCTTTCGTTCGCTTGAAATTTGTCCATAACTGCAATATTGTCTCTTGTATGAACTTCACTGTCTTTCTTTGTTCACTCAGCGGTCCATAGAGCTTATCATCCACTATTGTGTGTCTCTAGGCCAGACGATTTGCATAGACATGTTGTATTGTGGGCAGCCTTGGAGTATGTGTTCTGCTGTCTGAGGCTTCAATCCACATGTGCACATGGCTGATTCGCCAATCATGAATTGTGTATACATATGGTTACGTAATCCAGTGTGTCCTGTTCTGAGGCGCATAATAATTATTAATGCTGGTCTCTCCATAAGGTGGTAGTCGTCTTGAGAAGGTGTTGTTGGCTTTCTGACGGATTTTATTATTTTCATTTGGTGGTATGTAACGGGTACATCAGGTTGTTCTTCTGTTGCTCCTTCCTTAGCCTATCGATCAGCTCTATCGTTTCCGGGTACTCCACAGTGAGATGGTATCCACTGAATGGTGACCTGACGCTGGCTGGAATGTAATTCAGAATGTAGTGTCCATAGTACTGGCAATTTCCTAGACAGCAGTGCGTCATGAACTGATTTTGCAAATGTCAATATCACAAATTAGATTGTTAAATGTTAGCATTGGAATCTCTCCTTAACGATATATATGTACTCATAAGTGTAATTCTCACTGTACATTTCTCACAAAGAATTACAGAATGGAGCCGTCAGCACGCATGCTCAATGAGCTGTCATATCAACCATCAGGAATAATCTGAGGGTGCACACACTGTGCAATATTTAGCGATACCAGAATTGCAATCTCAGTTTCATAAAGTCACGAAGCCAGTGATATAATGTAAAAACATGGAACTATCAGTTTTATATTAAGCACGATATATAATGTAAGGATAAGGAATATAGGGTTGAGATTAAGCCGGTAATATAACGTAAGGGCATGGATCTATCAGTTTGAGATTAAGGTTAGTGCTCATAACCTCGTGTCAGCATCGGAGGACACACAAATAGAATGTCACAAGATTTGGCCAATTTGAAACACATCAAGCACCAGTCTTGAACCAGACAGCATTCAGTGAATATCACCTGCTGATTGACAGCTCTAGATCAAGGCCACACTGCCTCGTTCCTTAGACCTAAACCCACCGGCTCAAATTATGGTCTAATGGAGAAGGTGGGAGCCAACGTTGTCATGCCAATTGTGAAAATTCCCCCATGTAATTTCATCAGTGGATCTTTTCTCTCTCGCTATCATCAACATATAAATGTAGTTACTGGACTGCTGTTGCATTCCTTCAGTTTCGGATGTTTATTTCTTCTTCGAATTCTTGAGTTCTGAAAAATATAAACACTTTTAAAGTACCTTTTATTGTTCACTCAGAGAACATGTTTTCCATAAAATTATATTTATTGACGCAAAACAATTGTGTGGATAATTAGAAAATTGTAGTTTTCTGTCCAAGTGTGATGAAAATAATGAGAATTGTTGCTAAAATGTATGTTACGTTAAACACAGAATAAACAAAGTCAGATGAAAGATAACACAGGAAACATGATGTTGTGTTAACCCCAACAGTTTGTCACATAATTAGCATAGTGGTTCAGCGTTATGTTAACTGTTTTATTAAAACATATTTCTTCATTAATTCTTGTTGACACCGCCAGTCGGTGCTAGTATATTTATAATGCTTAGTATGTAGTGTTATGTTGACAGTTTCATTCAAACAACTTATTCAGTATTTCTTGTTGACACTGCAAGTGTATAAATCGGTGCAAGTATATTTATAAAGCTCTATATTTAGTTTAAATATTGAGCACAACCCACTACTGGCAACGCCGATCGCATTCTGGTATGAACCTAAGGCCTATCCACGTCAATATGGAAGCACTATACTCGAGTTTCGCCCTCATTTGAGCTCGTCAGTAGTGCATATCCCTGACCGGATCCGGAAACAGTCCCGGATCACGCGTGTGAAGCGGGTGTGTAACCACGCGGCACACACTGGACACACCAAATTATCACAACAGAACATCACAACGCTACCCATCGTAGGCTATGCTCAAGATTGCCCAATCGCCGCGACCGACGTCCGTCAATCGATGGGACCCGAACGATCAGGACTTCTCATTGGCAAGGAACACCAGGCCTCCTAAATCCTGTGAGCATAGCCTAAGATGGGTAGCGTTGTGATGTTCTGTTGTGATAATTTGGTGTGTCCAGTGTGTGCCGCGTGGTTACACACCCGCTTCACACGCGTGATCCGGGACTGTTTCCGGATCCGGTCAGGGATATGCACTACTGACGAGCTCAAATGAGGGCGAAACTCGAGTATAGTGCTTCCATATTGACGTGGATAGGCCTTAGGTTCATACCAGAATGCGATCGGCGTTGCCAGTAGTGGGTAGTGCTCAATATTTAAATTTCAAATCCCGAAACACCCACATACTCTATATTTAGTGTCATGTTTTATGACAGTTGCGGTGGTGTAGTAGCTAGACGCTTGACTGTCATCCCGCTGGTCACGGTATTGAATCCTCACTTGGACCGATTTTTACAATTTGCTTGAGCCCTCTCGTTGACCCAGACTAAGAAGGCTACTCCTCTGTGGCGTGTGTCCGTCCACCTTACAGTGGTACAGGGGTTTGTGTGCTCCATTGACCCAGACTAAAGTTGGTACCTCCCTGTGTCGTGTGTCCACCTTACAGTGGTACAGGGGTTTGTGTGCTCTAATGACCCCAAGGGCTATGCCAGTGGTACCGAAGCTACATGTAGATCTCCCATGTTGCATGGGTCAAGGGGCAGAAATCAGTCAAAAAGAGACACACATCTAGTGCCTTGTAGGTAGACTGGGTCAGTCAAAGGCTAAGGACCAGACGGAGATAAACACAAACCTGCTGCCTTGTAGGTTGACTGGGGATGGTCAAAAGCAAGGAACCAAACGAAGAGAGACACAAACCTGCTGCCTTGTGGGTAGTCTGGGGACAGTAAGCGGCAAGGAACAGAGGAAAACAGACACAAAGCTGCTGCCTTGTAGGTAGACTGGGGACGGTCCAAGGCTAGGGAAAGAAAACACGGACAAATGCTTGTGGAAGTCACATGTACAATGCGCATGTCTGAAAAAACGGTGCAGGTCACTTGATGATGTCTCACATGTGTACCAGGAAATGTCTTGGCAAGTAATGGCGGCCGACATTATAGGAGCACGTCAGTCACTTAGTGGCGGTTGGCCTCTACAGATGTGGGTCCAGCACTGATGTCCAGCGTGCGATAGCTTGCGTGCGGGACCTTTTTTTTCTGATAACGTGTTCTGAGTGGAAATGAAATAGTTGAGAGGCAACTTATCACAAACATCAGAGGCAGTGGCAGTCGCAAATTGCTGACCACATTGTGAAAAGAGAACATGTGACAACTGGAGAGATTTGTAGAAAGAGATAATAGAGAAAGAGATCTAGAGATGATTCCTGACAACATTTTGTTATGGCATGTCACATATATATATATATATATATATATATATATATATATATATATATATATATATATATATATATATATATATATATATTATTTTTAGTTTTAGTCGATGGACCAACATCACGGCACACGGGTGTAACCCATAAGTGCTCCGTTCTTCTCCTAACTCAAACCTGAGTCTGGAGAAACTCAGCTCAGTGTACGAACTCCGTAGCACCGGCGAGGATCCTGAAATACTTTGGGTAGATTTTTTAATCAAATTTGCCCGGGCAGCGCCGTTAGGCTACTTTATTTCGATTTCCAACTGCCATGGGATCTTTTACGTGCGCAACAATACACACAGGCGTCCGATCTCACTACCCAGAGACCAGGGGAATTTATTACTAGAAGTCCACGTAAAAAAATCCCGGCCATCACCGGGTCCTGAACTCGGGACCTCCAGCACTCGAGGCGGACACCATACCTCGAGGCCACGCATCCCCCATATATATATATAGTCATATTCTACGAAACCAATCACAGGTTTAGGACAGAAAATCTGACCAAGGCGTTCGTCCAGCCTGCACAGCCCTTTGACCCATGAACTCGCAGTCATGGTTTCCCGGTCTACACCACGAGGAGATGAGGATAACTTATGTAGTCTGTGGGTCATCTGCAGGCTACTAATTTTCACTTTTCGACCCTCCTGGGAGAGGATAGTTGATCCTAACCCTGCTGGTTGCAGGACCAGGCACAATCCACACCTTGTAGAATAATAACTCAAGGCATTCGATAGAGTAGATAGAAACAGTATGTTGGAAATCCTTAAATGATATGGTGTGAGTACACATCTAACAAACTTATGTAGAAACTTATACAACACCAGTGAATGCATAGTAGCAACAAATGGAGGACACTCGGAACCCTTTACCAAATGATCCGGAGTACGGCAAGGTTGTGTCTTGTCCCTTCTCCTGTTCATAATCTTTGAGGGCAGCATATGTAAAGAAACCAGCTGAACAAAGACCGCAAGAACGCCGCATGACGAACAGAATACAGAAGAAGAACCAACGGCAAATTACACCATTAAAGAAATCATATTTGCGGACGATCAAGCACTAATAGCAACATCCGAAGCAGAATTACAAGACCACCTGCATTTTCTGAAAGACGTGTATAAGGAATATAACATGAAAATTAGCATTAGTAAAACTGATAATGACTATAACCAAAGAAGAAGAGAAAACAAAAAACGATTCATCTAATGAACACCCACTGAAACAATTAAAGAGCTTCAAGTACTTAGGAAGTACAGGGTGTTTGTAAAGTCTCACTACACTTGATGAATTAATTTAAAGAATGAAGTACATGACGTCATCATAAATATGTTAAACAATTCATTAAATTAGTAACAACAGTCACTGCTATGGTCTAAGCTGTTTTGGGGAAGCTGGAAAGTACCAATGAAGTATTCATTATAACGTGTTGGAAAAGTCTAACACGGGCTTCAAGACATAACTGTACACGTCTCTTCATATTGTCAAACACCTTATGCAGCGTGTCTGTGGTTATTTCTTGAATGGTAATTCTGATTGCTTCTTTTGATTCCTAAATTGTGTGTACATTATCTGTGTAATCATTTCCTTTCAAGAAACCCCATAGATAATAATTTAATGTAGTTAGATCTGGAGAACGAGCAGGCCAAATTCCACGTGAGTTTATGCGATTTGCGATAATTTCTTCAAAATAAGGAGTGATGCTCTAGCTGTGTGTGCAGTTGCACCATCTTGCTGGAATCACGCTTCTGTAATTTCACTTTCATTCAGCTTTTCTAAAAAAAAAAAAAAAAAAAGTTTCCAGAATATCAGTACGGTACGTGATCAGCATTTAGTGTTGTTGAAGAAAATTGGTCCAATAAAACGGTTTATATTGATGGCACATATGGAGGCGCTTCATGAAAGGCACTGGGATTAAAAGTGCTTCAAAAATAATTATTTTGGCTATTGACGTATCCAGATAGATGAAACCATGCCTCATCAGAGAAGAATGTGACATCGAGAATTGACTGGTCTTCTTTTGCTAAACATGCTTGAAATCACGTGGAGTAGTTGACTCTGGATTAATTATCACACTCAAACCGTTTTAATTTAGACACAACAGAAATCCTGTATGGACGAACATGTAACGTTGTTTAAGAATTATGTGCACTGTGCTCACCGATAAGTTCACTTGTTGCGACATTCTCCTTAAGCACTTGCTTGGACTTGTCAGGATTCTGTCTTCTATATCTATACTTTTACTATACTGCAGGCCTACCAGATCACGGGGCATCTTCCACATTTCCAGTAGCTAGAAACTTATTCAACAAATTTCTAACCGTATTGCGTTGAGGATGTTGTTTATCGGGAAATCTTGCTATGCATCTTTGAACAACCATCCGTGTGTATTGAACGCCATTTCTAAACACTTACTCAACCCAAAAAATATATTTCTTCCGTTAATAACACAATTATATTTGCAGTGCAAAGAATTATTCCAGCAGAAGACAGCCATTCACTACATATTACTTCACGATGGACTGTGGAGCAGATTATTTTATGACTCCATGCACGTCTTTTTTCAAATATGTTCTACATACAAAGTTCAGTGACACTTTACAAACACCCTATATAATATCATCAAATGGCAAAACACGTGATGAGATCGAAAATAGTTGCAATAAGGCAAACCAACTCATTGGACAAATGGCACCAATACTAAAGAACAAACACGTATCAATAGTTACAAACAAAGCACCCTAAATACAATCTGTCTACCAACTATATGCTACCAATGCCAAACCTGGATGGAGAAAACGAGAAATGAAAAGTCACAACATAAATTAGATTCTTGACAAGAATACTCAATTTGTCAAGAAGAGACACAATTAGAAATGAAGAAATTAGGACTACAGTGGAGGTTATAGCAGTGATGGATTTTATCAGAAGGCAGCAAGTTAAATTGTTTGACCATGTAACTAGATTACCAACTAACAGTATACCACAACAAGTAATGATGAACATACCAAATGGAAGCAGAAGAAGAGGCCGAAAAGAAAACAATGGACAGAGGGAATAGCAGAGTCCAAGGGAATCTCCATACATGAAGATCATATACTGGCATTCTTCCGCTGTTTATACTTCACCTCGACACTGCAAAATACCAGAGGAAAAAGATGAGATGAGATTAGATATAGTAATATATAAAATAACAATAAATGCTGATTAACATCAAAAGGTATTAACAGATATTGATTAGAGGGTTGAGTGGTCTCGAGGTATGGTGTCCTCCTCTAGTGCTGGGGGTTCTGGTTCAAGCCCCGGTGAGGGCCGGGAGGTTTTCACGTGGATTTCTAGTAACAAATTCCTACTGGTCTCCGAGTAGTGAGATCGGACGCCCGTGTGTATTGTTGAGCACGTTAAAATCCCTTGGCAGTTGGAAATCGAACAATAGTAGCCTAACGGCGCTGCCTAGGGCAAAATTCCGAGTTAAAAATCTACCCAAAAGTAGTTCAGGAACCTCGCCAGTTCTATGGAGTTCATGCACTGAGCTTAGATTCTCCGGACTCAGGCTTGAGTTAGGAGTAGAATGGAGCACTTATGGGTTACACCTGCGTGCCGTGATGTTGATTCGTCGTCTAAAACTAATTAACCTAAACTAGGATTATGACTCACAGAACTGATGAAAACACTGAATATCAGAGTGAGAGTTGTCTGGTTGGCCGAGCAGGGACGTACACCTTATTCTTATGGAGGCGATATCATTCATTTCATGATGATGTGTCAAAAACTGAAATCTGAAATGCTAACATAACATTCGGTTGATGTTTAAATGTCTGGCCTGTCTAACGACCCCATCCCCTCCCGTAAACGACCAGACCTGGAAGTCCTGCTCAGTTACAATCCAGTCCCCGCCTCCAGAGGGGTTCAAACAGATGACATCCAGACAGACCAGAAATAGTGACAGCCACTATGCCAGCGCGGCTCCCACAGATCTGTGTGTGTGTGTGGGGGGGGGGGTGATATGTGTGAGAGACTCTGTGTGTGTGTGTGTGTGTGTGCATGTGGGGATGGGTGGGCGGTTGGTTGGTTAGGAATTCGCTGTAAGACAGAGCTTCGACCTTAAAGCCTGATGTGTTGAAGTTTTGGTGGAGAGCTACAGTTTTCTGGGCACCTGTGGAGTCTGAGATGTGATAGATAATTGACACGGGATAGCCACAGAGGGCGGCCATCTGATTATGGTAGAGAGACATTTACGCAGGGTAGCCACATGGTGTGGACATCTGATTATGGCAAAGGGACATTTACACAGGGTGTTGTTTGTCCATCAAGAATGAAGATGACCATTCATTTCATCCAGTGGGGTTAAAAGTATGCAGCCGTGAGTTCTAACGTGGTTGATCAGGCCTATAATGGCTCGAAATGTTCTTTGACAATGTGGGCAAAGAATACTTGACGTTCCAGGAGGAGGATCTTCTGCGGTGGTTTTTCTGTCAGACATATAAGAAAGTTGAAACATTGTGTTGCATGTCTGCCTTTGAGTTGGCATATAGAGCGCAATCATCAGCAAACAGGAGCTCTCTGAGCTCGCTGTTAATTTTGGTTTTAGCTTTCTGCCTTCTGAAATTGAACAACTTTCCATCCATGCGGTAGTTTATGTCTATTCCAATGTCAAAAGGGACTCAACGCACTTAAAACTATGGCTGCAATGGACATAGAGCAGAGAATGCTTTTCACACTATACCAGCACTTGATCCTCTCAGCGATTGATTATGGACTAGGACTGCTCACTGTCTCAAAGAATCAGCTGGTGAGATTGGAGCGCATACAGAACGAAGCTATGCGGGTCATTCTGGGATGCACTAGAGACACCCCAGTGGTGTGTATGCGTTACATCCTTGGTCTGCCGACTGTTGCTGGTAGGTTCAAGGTGATGCAGGCGAAGACATACCTCAGAGTAGCTGCAGACACAGATCATCCGTTGCATGAGGCGCTGGACGCCGATAAGGGTCAGCGACTGATAAGAGTGAAATCATGGATGGCTCAGACGGAGGATACGATCAGACAGGTGTTCCCCTTGGAGAACATTAGGCGAGGAGAGGAGTGGGTCAGAGTGCCAGCGGAGCTGTCAGAATTGTGCAGAGTTATAATCACATTCAGCCGGGAGTGCAGGGAGTGGCCAGCAGGGGCCACAGAAGTGGAAATCCAGCAACTAATTCAGGATAATGCTCGCCCTGGTAATATGATTATCTACACAAATGGTTCGGTGTTGAGAGGTAGTAGAAGTGCCTGGGGTTTCTTGGCAAAGGCTAATGGTCGACGTTTGGTGCAGGAGAGCTTGGCATATGATACCACAACATCTAGCTTAAGAATGGGGGTGGAGGCTGTCAGTGCAGCTTTCCGCTGGATGGAGAATACGAAACACACATAGTGATTGTAACTGACTCAGAAAGCATGCTGAGTAGGGTGAGAATAGGCAAGCTTCGTGCTGAGTGCCTTGCTTCGCTTCGGAAGTCACGGGTGGCAAGCATCGTATGGATCTTTTTATCCGGGGCATGCTGGTGTCCTCGGGAATGAACAGGCAGACAGATTGGCTGGCTCTGCAAAACTTGGTGGAGTATTGATGCATGATAAGGCAGATGTGGTTGCGGCCTTGTGGGAGCATGTGTACACCTCGGAGGAGCAAATGGATCACCATGGTCTGGCAAGAATGCGACAACGTGGAGTGACGAGGGGATCTGGCCGATGCTCAACGCTTAGAGACGTACATATAATTAGATTGATGCTGGTACTGTTGGGGTTGGAACTCTTCGCTGGCTTCTGAGGATGGGGACGGAGCGCTTATGGGAATGCCCCGAATGCTGTGATGTCGGTTCTTAAATCAATCAATCAATCAATCCAATGTCGTTATTATCGAAGGTATATGCCAGCATAGCTGAAAACATGAGGCTGAACATCCTGGCCTATACACAGGGTAGCAACAGAGGGTGGACATCTGGATTATGATTGAGACACATACAAGTAAGCAAAACACAGGTGGCACAAGCTAGATCAAGAATAGGAAAATGTTAAAATCGTGTAGAGCTAAGTCGCGAGCCGACAACACAACACTCGGGACATTCCCATACGTGCTCCGCATTCATCTTCAAGACCAGCGAAGAGTCCCAATTCGTATGGCATCGTAACAGTCTGATCTTGGGGTTCTGAGTGTCGGTCAGTTCCTCAGTCACTCCCCGCAGCACCATTCTCACCAAACTGTGATGAACTGTCTGTTCTCCAGTGCTATACACACTATCCCAAAACGGCCCACGCCTGCTTTATCATGCATTAATATTCCACCAAGTGGTGTAGACCCAGTAAATCTGTCCGCCCGCTCGTTTCCCACAACCACAGCAAGGGTGTTGCCTAAGGATACCCGATGAACACATACACCTTATGCAGAAATGCGTGGCTGCTGGGCTTCTGGTTGACTGCCACTGCCATTGACGATGAACTGTATTTCGTGGACTGTGTGGGTGAACATCTAGGAAATATCCAGATGGGAAAATGACTGCCGATTCCATCAGAAATGAAGTGGGTGCTTTGTGGGGGACTATTGTGTTGACATTCTGGTGGCGGCATTATGCACAGTGTATCTGTGCGGGCTGTTATTTGTCGAGACTCCTGTCTTTTCCACTTTTCACATTGGGCAGTGGGGAGCGTTTTGTGTGATATTCACTGGCACAGGAATGGAGCATAATGGGAACGACCCGTCGCTGTGAAGTTGGAACTGCGACTAACTAACTAACTAACTAACCACAATGAGAAGACCAAATATCTCTAGCAAGAGCTCTCGTCTTGGTTCAACTGACATACACCAATTCGTCGCTGATCAGGGACTGCAGACAAGTGGAATCACCGTGTCTAATAAGGTAGGGGCGACAATAAAGAATTCTCTCAAGTTTCCTGGCTAAGGAAAGATATAGACCAGAAAACTAATAAAATACTGTTGTTAGAAAACTTCCTGTCAGTACAAGATTCTTCTTATTGCAAAGAAAGAGAGACTTCTTATTGCAAAGAAAAAGAGACTTTCTATGGCAAAGAAACATAGACTTCTAATCGCACAGTATAACCAGGGAATCACAACCAGTAAATGCTTCCCTAAAAGACTTGGCTTTCCCCCAATCGCGTTACAGGAGTGTTCTGTGGCTACACGAGGTTCACATAACGTTCACGGCTTTTAATAATATGTTACTTTTAACACATGCATTGAGTTACATTTACTGATAGACAACATTGATAACATTGACACATAATTCCAGATCTTGAATTACGTTTCAAATATAAGCAAAGTATTGAATAATAGAAACAGTTATGGACATGAGTTATAAAAATTATTGACATGAATGAGGAGCGCAAGTGAGAGGGTACAAGCCTTATTCTGGTATGAGGAAATGCAGCATTAAGAATAAAATAAATGTCATGGCAGGGCAGACCAGGCCCTTAACCTTGAATGACAGCTGGTCTAGCATCGAAGCCCCTATGACGGGCAGTTAGAGTATTGCTGTGCTGATCCAACAGCTTCTGCAGTTTGTCTTGTTCTATATGTATTTGTGTTACCTTTTGTCTGGAGTAAACTAGGCAGGCCGGGAGAGGGATCATGTTGTGTTGGCAACACATTGTTCCTGCAATTCAGCCCAAGCTTTGGGCTAAGGAGAGGTTATTATGCATTTTTTTTTTTTTTTTAAATCACACTGTGACAAACTGTCGTCTGTCGTACATCCAGGTGAGTTATGTGAAACGCTACTGTTGACTGCTATCTATCCATTCGGGGCGGAGACTGTAGGACACGCTACTAGTGAATGCAGTTTATCCTTCTGAGCAGAGACTGTAGGTTACGATTTCCTGTAGCATGTTCATAGAGTCTGACATAATAATTCCTGTTCTGCTGCCCACGAAAGTGCCCTGGGGGTAACTGTGATCTCCACAGTCAAGTCTGGTGTAGTTGTCTTGACTGCGCCGCTATCCTCTTTGACTGTTCTCCCGGTCTGTTGCGCTACGGAAGCCCAATGGCCTTGAAACGTGCTTCACGGACACATCAGTGTAGTTGATGATGTCTTCAGGGCGTGAATGTCGTTCGACCAGTTCATTGATGTCAGTGTCAACAGCTGCAGGCGGTTGACCTCTGCAGTATCTCCCTAGTGTGATGAAAACCTGAGTGTGTTCTGCGAGTTTGCAGGTGTATCAGTCCATTTGTCTCCGTACTGGAGATCTCCTAAGTCTGCGGGTGTATCAGTCCATTCGTCTCCGTGCTGGAGATCTCCCAAGTCACAGACCGCCTTGATGATCTCTCAAGCCTCGGCCATACAGAAGCGACTTATTTCGAGCTACACACCCTTGCTGTCGTAGATACGCCATAACCTGTGTAATGTTTTACCTCTGGAAGCCATCATTGGTAAATCAATGATGTATCCAACTGCTGACAAAAGTCGAGCAACAGTCTCATTGCTTTATGTTGAACCTTGACTAATCTTTCTGGCCTGGTCTGGCCGACAGTAACCACTCCGTGGCGAAGGAGTTACGGACGCAATTCGTAATCCCGCATACCGTGTTCACAACGCAGAGTCGGGCGATTTGGCAGCAACCGCCTTGCGTTCGTTTTTACTAACTGGTATGGGTGTCGGTCTTTCAGAAAGCAATAACACTCTACTGAACGTAAACTTGACAAGAGAACACAAACAGCATAAAATGCTGGGGTTATTACGACGTCCTGTAAAAGGATATGCAACTAACTAACTTATCGACAGTAAGGAGGCCCAGACTGTAATCTGAGACGCTTAGCTCGAGTAGAGAGGTTGGAGAACATCGTGACAACTGGCTGGATCAGCGGTAAACGAGAAATAACGATGCTGGGATATGACATGGAGAAATAAGATCGTCCGAAATCACATAGAACACCAAGAACAGAGATATGTGCTGAAGCATGATCGCTT
Source organism: Cepaea hortensis (assembly GCA_963921405.1). NCBI lineage: Eukaryota > Metazoa > Mollusca > Gastropoda > Stylommatophora > Helicidae > Cepaea > Cepaea hortensis. The sequence continues at coordinate 108,401 of CAWUFQ010000704.1, read as the reverse complement.
AAGCCATTTTGCAAGGCACATGCTAATGATGATTGTATGTGTATCGGTGTCAGAACCCTAGACCAGGAATCAAATTGCCGCCACTACAGGGCACGGAAACGAGAACACTGCAGGGATAAATGTGTCAGATAGACACACCGCTGTTTCAGTTCTGCAACCTTTGAACACTCAGTACCGAAACTGAGTCAACACAGCTCACACCCCGCCCCACTTTGCCCTTCCGTTCATAAAAACAGCGCTCAAGGACGAGACAAGTGAACCACGTCTCCAAAGAGAAACACTGAGAAACAATCTATTTCTGAACTTATAACGATTTATTGTTATTGTTAATGTTGAGTGTCCTTTCGCGACGTTGAGATCTACCCCAACCACTAGTTGATTTACACGGCAATGTGACTTTCAGTAGTTTGCCACGGCTTCGTGAACGAGAAGTCAGCGTTTACATACAACTGACTTGTGTAGGACAAGATCCCACTACCCGACCGTCAGCAAACCGGAAGTTTAAGCGCGAATGCTCCTATCCATTCGGCCACGTAAACAAAACACAAAAGTTACGTCCATGGACAAAATGTGATGTCTACCAAACACATTTCACAACCAATAATTCAGAAATCTAAACTTTCACAAAGTGTGAACATCATGGTTGCATAACAACAGCAATGAGAACTGCTCCACAGAAATCAGACACAGATCGGTCAAGGACATACAGAGGTCAAATAGAACCTGGAACCTACATCACAACAACAACACACACATTAATGTAGAACTATTGAGTTCATGCGTCTGTCCTTTGGCAAAATAAGATTTAGAGTTATGGACCGATCCACAAATACAAAAGGAGAATGTCGAGGCGTTTGAACACGAAAGTGACAGAACAGTTCTTAGAAAATCGGGAACCAGGAAGAAGAGAACACATGGTAGAAATCTGATAAGATATGGAGAATCCTGTCGTTGGGACGCGCTGAAACCGGCGTTCTACAATGGACCAGCTCACTGACCGTGATTCACTATTCCAGGTGGTATATTCTAGTGTTTTCCCGTAGTGAATTTGAATAACGAACACACACACCATAGATTGTACGATTTATTGCCTGGCATATTTCGCTGCATCTCGTCAGGTACATACTGCAGAAGTCACACAAAGTAGAGTAAAATAACCAGATACATCGTTCAAGCTGAATAAACACATGTTCGCACAGTAATATCAATTGTTTACCATGGTAATTTAAATTGACTACCATGTCTTTCTGTTTGCACAAACGTTGCCTATGTAGATGAATCGTTATGGCTTCTGCAACCTTTAACAGTTTTGTGTATGAAACAATACGCGAAAAACGCTGTCAATTACATGACCAGTTGCCCGCGCTAGCTACCCAGTAACATAACTCGTCCTAAGTTGCCCTATTATAGGTAGACAATACACACTCCATCCCCGATCACCCTCGCTTCTGGGCGTGGTTTGTTACCTTCCCCAACGTCTGGCTGTTCCAGTGACCATCCTGATGTATACATCCGTTTGCTGGAATGTTTAGCTTTTGAGCGTGTGGCTTCCGTCCCCACATTTTCTCATCCTGTAAGGCTATTGATTAGTTACAAACCTATTTCACATTACTTACTAGTACACCTATTTGCTTACGTTACATATTTGGTTCCTCTATCCCCTACTTCAATAATTGATCAATCCGACCCGCAGTATTTGTTTAGTTGGTCGGCCAGTTGCACATTCTTAACATGACGTCGCAGCCAACCCCACCATTGGCCAGCTGCTTGTGATTTTCTGCCGTGTTTATGTACAGTAGTTTGTCATTGCCTTCTGAACTAGATTATTGTCAGATCCGACTACACAAAATAAATCAACTTATTTATCTAACTTAAGCCAACTTACATAAATATCTTCATCGGTTGAGTGCTCATCTGCGTTTCACCCAGCCTGTTCGACCACGGCAGTCATAGTGATTGCGCCAAGCATGCTTTCCCCGAGACAACTGTAGCATTTCCATTCTCAACTCTTATATCAGAACAAAGACCTGTTAGCCTCTACGTATTTCTGTGTTCCGTGGCTACAATATTCGCCTTCCCCACACGGCTCCTTTCAGTCATGTCCGACACTTGCCGTCAATCGTAGCTTGCCAGCGGATCCCTGTAGCTGCAGCAAGCGGTTTTCCAACTTCAGTAGCCTTGCCCTGCCACTTAGTGATTCTGCAAGTCTGCGTTAACATTGCCCTTCTGTATATCTACCTCGACTAGTTCCGTTAACAGACTCGCTAGGGTTTCTTTTTTTCTCCTTGTTCCACACGACATGTGGGTATACGCACCTACCGACTCCAGAGTCAATATTCTAATCTCTCGGATCGCTTGGGACCAGTGCCCATATCCTAACTCATTTCGCGCCGTTTTGCGTCCTGGAGTCATGCAATGCCTTGTTTTCCCCGAGTTCCACTTGGTGCGCTAATCAGCTCAGGGCGTCGCTTCGGCTACTTTGCGTACCTAATTTTGCATAACCGCTTTATTCTAGTTCCTTTCACCCCACTAAGTTTTAATTTGAGTTCATGCTTCCCACAGTAGGGTTTTAGGTCAATGGGCGTGTCTTACCCCTATAAACCTGCAACATTGCGTGTCTCCCGTTTGTCTGGGACATCTCGAGACAAAGCCTTCGTTAACGTTCGCATTATTTAACTGGAAATACCTGGTTCCTAGGTGAGCGCCAGTTTCTGTGTCGTGACTTACGATTAAATTATCTTTTAAGGTCGGCGCCCTTTAGGTATTCTGACGGTTTGGAAAATTATTTCCCGTCTGCCAAAATCCTATCCTCCACAAATGCTATCGTCCTCGCCAACCCTACAATTGTTCCTCCTATCCTAAACTCAATGTTATGTCACCTTCTCTTACGATGTCTAATTCTCTCAGACCGCCGCATGGTCATGTCCCCACGCTCAAACATCTACCACTTCGTTTGGTCCGGAATGTTCTTATCTACCACGATAACCACTGGTACATTCTGTGCGCTGGTAGTCCCAACGTCGTCTTTAGCGCCTGTTCTTCTGATCCGTCCTCGCAAAGTCGCAGCTCGTGACCAGCGACCCTAATTAGCGACCCGTCTTCTCCGAACATGTTTTATTGCATATGGTCCAGCCTACATGGATGGTGCTCTGGCAACTATGTACTTGTCTTCAGACCACATGTCTTGGATTTTCACCCTGTCAGTTTGATGGATCCTCTTCCTAACATGTTCGCCCACTTCCAATGGAATAGAGTTTGACATTCTGTCGCTCCTATCTTTTCTAATGGCAGCGTGTTTCTTTAGCTGTTCGTTTGACCGGACGTGTGTGTTATGCAAACGGGAAAGATGTCTCTCAAAATATTCATTCGAACTGGCACCCCTGTCATTGGTGAATGTATTTAAAATGAAGTCCACATGAAAAGGAGGCTCCTGCCCTAAAATTAAGTAGTGAGGGGAAAATCCCGCTGAAGCATAGGCTTTGATTTATATTCCTCCACCACTTCCAGTTGTGCTGTATGGCTCTGAAACCTGGAGTACAACGAAAGGAGACAAAGCCTTGCTACAAACCTTTGAGAACAAAATTTTAAGACGCATCTTTGGACCCATTAGGAATACACAAAGTGGAGAGTGGAAAAGAAGAAGTAACAAAGACATTTATGATCTGTTTAAGTCCCAGCTAATCACTGGTATCATGAAGGCTAATAGACTACAATGGCTGGGGCATATAGAAAGAATGGAAGATAATAGGTAAACAAAACTCGCTTACACTCAGGAAATAAATGACCGTAGACCCCGAGGTAGACCAAGAAGACGGTGGAGAGATAATACATGTACAGACCTACAAGCATTTGGAATCAACGACTGGCAAGAGAAGGTCCACCAGAGAGACGAATGGAGACGGATTGTATTTGCAGCAAAGAACCTCAATGGCTCGGAAAGCTGAAGAAGAAGAAGAAGAAGAAGAAGAAGAAGAAGAAGAAGAAGAAGAAGAAGAAGAAGAAGAAGAAGAAGAAGAAGAAGAAGAAGAAGAAGAAGAAGAAGAGAAGAAGAGGAAGAAGAGAAGAAGAAGAAGGAAGAGGAAGAGGAAGAAGAAGAAGAAGAAGAAGAAGAAGAAGAAGAAGAAGAAGAAGAAGAAGAAGAAGAAGAAGAAGAAGAAGAAGAAGAAGAAGAAGAAGAAGAAGAAGAAGAAGAAGAAGAAGAAGAAGAAGAAGAAGAAGAAGAACAAGAAGAAGAAGAAGAAGAAGAGGAAGAAGAAGAAGAAGAAGAAGAAGAAGAAGAAGAAGAAGAAGAAGAAGAAGAAGAAGAAGAAGAAGAAGAAGAAGAAGAAGAAGAAGAAGAAGAAGAAGAAGAAGAAGAAGAAGAAGAAGAAGAAGAAGAAGAAGAAGAAGAAGAAGAAGAAGAAGAAGAAGAAGAAGAAGAAGAAGAAGAAGAAGAAGAAGAAGAAGAAGAAGAAGAAGAAGAAGAAGAAGAAGAAGAAGAAGAAGAAGAAGAAGAAGAAGAAGAAGAAGAAGAAGAAGAAGAAGAAGAAGAAGAAGAAGAAGAAGAAGAAGAAGAAGAAGAAGAAGAAGAAGAAGAAGAAGAAGAAGAAGAAGAAGAAGAAGAAGAAGAAGAAGACCACTTCGATTATATGATCAGACTATCTTTTTCGAGTAGACGAAGAAGATCGTTTTATATCGCAGTACACATCTCATCCTTCTGGCGGCTGTCTTTCGAATTTTGCGCTATCGCGCGATTCTCTTCCATGCCATTTGTTTTGCATAACACTGCGATTACAGCCGATCCAAGATTCCGGCCCTTGTCTGAGTGCAATCTCCTCGGTACATCTATACACAGAAACCACTTCTATATTAAGACTTTTGTTACTGTGACAACTTTTTGGTCTATGGTCGGGACAGTGATAGTAAACTTCGAGAATACGTCTGTGATGACTAGCAAATTCTCATACCCCCTTGTGTTCTACATCATCATCACCAAGTGCCCTGCCGGCTGGCGTAGGCGTTCATGGCTCTCCACAGATCTAGGTCTTTGGTGTTCTGGATCAACACTGCTGCTGATATTCCTCCATGCCACCGTCTCAATCCGTCCAGCATGATTTCTCATGGTCTGCCTCTGCCTCTCTTCCCCTCGATCTTTCCAGTTGTCACGATGTTATCCAACGACTCTTTTCTCATCACATGACCAAAGAAAGCTGTTTGTCTCTTTCTTGTTGTTGTATATAGTGTTCTAGTTTCATTAGCCTTTTTTAGGCAATCGATGACAGTTACAATGGCAGTCCAAGGGATACGCAACATTCGTCTTAACAACAACATCTTTCTTGCTTCTAAGTTCTTCCTAATTTGTTCATTTACATTCCAAGATTATCTTCCATGCAGCAAACCTGGTTCTATATAGCATTTTAGCAAATCTCTTTCTTACATTCATTGATAGCGACTTATTGCATAAGATACTTTTCGTTTTCTGAAAAGGCGGCTTTTGCCTGCCCTATTCTGCTCTTAATCTCTTTTGTACATCTTCCATCTGATGTTATAAGTGCTCCAAGGTATTTAAATTAATCCACTTGGTTGAGAATTTTCCCTTCAATTTCTTTGTCACATTTTGGAGTTCCCACTTTCTGTGATATCAGCATTGTTACTGTTGTCTTGATATTCAAGGAGAGTCCTTTCTGTGCACTATCTGTTACTACAATGTCCAACAATTGTTGTAGGTCTTTTGCATTATCCGCCACCAATACTTTATCATCTCAATCAATCAATCATGTGCCATGCCGGAAAGCGTGGACGGTCATGATTCGCCATTTCACTCGATCACCAGAGTCGTGGATCAGCTCAGTGTTCCTGTCTCGTCCATGCCATGTGGCGAAGCCATCCAGGTATTTTCCTCTCGGTCTTCCTCTTGGTCTGTTCCCTTCGATCTTGCCAGCTGTCACTAAGTTCTCCAGTCCATTTCTTCTCATAACATGTCCAAAAAATTTTGACTGTCTACGTCTAATTTCTCTAATCAATCTACGATTTTCATTTGTCTCTTGTAGTACTTGGTCATTGGTTTTTCTATCTGTCCATGGTATTCTTTGCATTTTCCCCAGAAACCACATTTCTGCAGCCATCAGATGTTTTTCAGCTTGACTGCACATTGTCCAAGTTTCACATCCATACAAAAGAACAGGCTCTATGTATCCCCTCAACACTCATTTTCTCGTTTCAATTGACATCATTTTATTGGTCAGAATGTTTTTCATCTTGCTAAAGGCTACTTTCGCAATGGCGATTCTTGTTCTAATCTCTTCAAGGCATCTGCCATCAGATGTTATGACTGTTCCGAGATAATTGAACCGATTCACTTGTTGAAGAATATTCCCATTTACTTGTATATTACATTGTGGTACTTCGTTCTTCCTAGTGACGACCATAACCTGTGTCTTCCTACAATTTAATTCCAACCCCAGCTGCTCACTGTGTACAACCACAGCGTCTACTAATTGTTGCAGATCCTGTGCATTGTCTGCAATCACTACTGTATCATCTGCATATCTAATGTTATTTATGTTTCGTCCTCCAATGCTGATTCCATTTAGGTCTTCTACATTTCTGAAAATATTTTCACTGTATAGGGAAAAAAGATCTGGAGACATTACACATCCCTGCCTAACACCTCTCTTAATAGGTTTGACTCTATCATCTGCATAGCGTATATTGTTTATATTATATCCTCCAATAAGTATTCCTGGCTTCTCTTTGATCTCTCTCATTATTACTTCGCTGTATAGGGAGAAGAGATCGGGTGACAAGACACACCCTTGTCGTACTCCTAGATTTATCTGTTCGTAACTACACTCTTTATTTTCAATTTTAATTGCTGCTACTTGGTTCCAGTATATATTCTTTATTATTCTTAAATCTTTCCTATCAATGTTGATATCTTCCAACATTTTAATCAGCTCATCATGTTTTACTTTATCAAATACTTTTGTATAATCTATGAAGCATACATACATGTCTTTCTGTTTCTCTATTGACCTTTCTATTAGTGTCCGTAATGTATATATTGCATTGTTTGCACCCTTTCATTCCATAAAACCTTACTGTTCTCCACTAATTTCCATTTTTATTTTCTTTCTTGTTCTTCTCATTATAGTTCTGAGTAGAACCTAAGTGACATAGTTTATGAGGTTAATTTTACGAAAATCTTCTCATTCAATTGCTCCTGGTCTCTTTGGTATTGCTATAAATACAGATTTCAGCATATCGCTCGGTAAATATCCACTGTTGTAAATATCATTCAACATTTTGATTAATATATCTACCCCAAAATCTCCCAATACTTCTAATTATTCTAATGTGATTTCATCTGTCCTACAATAAAGTAAAATCTAACGCTACTACTTTGAATAGTTTTGAGGTTAGCACATTGGCTGAAGGTCCACTAATTTTGATGTGCGGTGGCTTCGGTACAATGCACCGCTGACAACTTTTACATAGTCTATCTACATCTGCAGTGATCTCCACCCAGAAATATCTGCTCTTCAATATACGTAACATTATATCTCTAACTTGATGTCCTATACTATGCGCTGATTCTAGAACCTTTAGCCGCAGTGCCTCTGGTGTCACTAATTGAAGCAACTCGGTCCTACCTGGCCCTCTGATTTTTCTATACAACAACCCATTTAAGACACATGGCCTCTTGCGTTGCCTCCACAGCTTCTTCGTTTGAGTTGGCAACATTTGTTTTAATGGATACATTAGACAAAATAGTTTAGCAACATCAAACGCTAAGTGGGTATTTACATCACCATTTTGTAATCCCACCATCTCCTCTGTTGAGTAAGATGGAAAGGTGTCTGTGGGAGTAACATTGAAAACATCCGATGTTCTAGCAGCAGTTTCTACCATACCCACTCTACCACTCACATTTACATCAATGCATATTTTTGAAACATCATCGTCATTTTTGACATCAATATACGCGGTTGGAAAGTTACCAACGGTACCAATTAGACCTATGGCTGGTGGAATGCACGTCGCCGCAACACTGCAAATGGCGATTTCACCTTCTTCTTCGTCGCTTCCCCCTGGCTCTTCCAGTGGAAACCGAGACGGGTAATCGTCGTTGCCGTTAGCTCGCCCAGGCTTGTATTTTATTACGTAATCAAGCATTGACATTTGAGCAATCCACCTTTGCTAAATGACACCCAGTTTTACCCTGTGCCACATCGCCAGGTTCATGTTACCTGTAACATTTTATACCTGCCACACCAGAAAATACCCTCTAAACTTGTTGTCTGTTATTGCACACTTTAAATAAAGTAGTCCCAACTTAGAACTGCTTTTCGAATTCATCTCCGATGGGGGAGAGTTGACTAGCGTAGGCTATCACTCTCTTCGTACCATTCTAGACCTGGGATGAAATAGCGCCCAGATCAGTGTATGAGGCGACATTCTCTTTGTAGAGAACTTTCTAATTCACTACGATACTCTTGACTAGTATATATAGTACACTCGTCTTAGCAGCCGATGGCTACGCCATAGATCACACGTAGTATTGAGATATAAAGGAAGATCGTTAATATGAACTGCAACAAGCAGGGGACCTAATATTGAGCCCTGAGGCTCACCAATATTAACTTGTGTGGATCTTGATAGACGGTTGTTGAAGTACACGACTTGTCTGTCAGATAGAAATGACATAATTAGGTTCATCCAATTGGCACTGGTCTTCATTTGTTTCAATTTACTAATTAAAATATCGTGATCCATATTAAAGGCTTTTTTAAAGTCTACAAACACCGCACTACAAATGTTACCATTCAATCAATCAATCATGTGCCATGCCGGAAAGCGTGGGCGGTCATGACTCCCCATTTCACTCGATCACCAGTGTCGTGGATCAGCTCATTGTTCCTGTCTCGTCCATGCCATGTGGCCAAGCCATCCAGGTATTTTCCTCTCGGTCTTCCTCTTGGTCTGTTCCCCTCGATCTTGCCAGTTGTCACTAAGTTCTTCAATCCATTTCTTCTCATAACATGTCCAAAACATTTTGACTGTCTACGTCTAATTTCTCTAATCAGTTTACGATGTTCATTTGTCTCCTGTAGTACTTGGTCACTGGTTCTGTCTGTCCATGGTATTCTTTGCATTTTCCTCAGAAACCACATTTCTGCAGCCATCAGATGCTTTTCAGCTTGACTGCTCATTGTCCAAGTTTCACATCCATACAAGAGAACAGGCTCTATGTATCCCATCAACACTCTTTTTCTCGTTTCAATTGACATCTTCTTATTGGTCAGAATGTTTTTCATCTTGCTAAAGGCTACTTTCGCCATGGCGATTCTTGTTCTAATCTCTTCAAGGCATCTCCCATCAGATGTTATAACTGTTCCAAGATAATTGTACCGATTCACTTGTTGAAGAATATTTCCATTTACTTGTATATTACATTGTGGCACTTCTTCCTTCCTACTGACGACCATAACCTGAGTCTTTTTACAATTTAATTCTAACCCCAGTTGCTCACTGTGTACAACAACCGCATCTACTAATTGTTGCAGGTCCTGCTCATAGTCTGCAATTAATACTGTATCATCTGCATATCTAATGTTATTGATGTTTCGTCCTCCAATGCTGATTCCATTTATATCCTCTACATTTCTGAAAATATTTTCACTGTACAGGGAAAAAAGATCTGGAGACATCACACATCCCTGCCTAACACCTCTCTTAATTGGCTGATACTGTCCCACTTCATTATCAATCCTTATTGCAGCTTGTTGTTTCCAATATATGTTTTTTATAAGTCTAATGTCTTTCCCATCAATTTGTAGATCTGCAAGCATATCCACCATGCTGACATGTCTGTCGTGTCCTCCTTTACAGTGTCGTCCCTGGAGTGAAGAGAGTCGACACCCACATTATAATATTTTTTTCCTCTCAATATTCTGGAGAATCCACCAGCTTCCGTCCAACACACTCCATCAGCCTATGGACACCTTTTCCTATCACTCTCTCACTGTCGTACTATGCCCCCTTCTCATACTTCCCCAACGCAACATACTCAACAACTCTTGCTTCTAAAAATTAATAAAGATTAATTTATTAAAAGAAAAGTGTAACGTATATGAGACGTGTATGTGAAGAAAATGTGTGACGTGTTCTATAAAGTGTGTAGACTCTGACTCTCAGACAGCAACCCAGTCAGCTGATCCCAGCAAAGATAGACCACAGCACGTTACGTCAGAACATGTACTTCTCACCCGTTGCCGAAACCATCTTGCCGGATACTGCTTTGCCTCTGTAGACCTCTGGTAATCCAATTTCATGAACATCCGAAATAGACACCGGTGGTATTAACAGTTAATCATGGACCGGTTGCACTCTACACAATGTCCGTTCCTATCGTTCCTTAAAAAAAACTGCACAAGTCCTTTGTAGTGTGTACACAGTCATTAATGTTAATTGTTAATGTTATTGATCCTCACTCGTGTCTATCTAGCCTCACGTATAATGTCTTGTGTTCTATTACACGAGATTATATAACACTAGGTAACTATTAGACTGTTCTCATTTAGTTACTACTGTCTGATGCTGTGTGGTGCATCAGTAATCATCACTCTCTTTGGTGAATCAACTTCCTTCTAGCTTTAGTTACGTTCTGTATGCAACTTTTTTGATTGTTGAACTGGTGTTCTTCCGAATGGGATGTTATTCTTTCCCAAAAACTTGTTGAGTTTCTTTGGATCTGGTAGGGAACCTAGGATAGAAACAACACATCTGGTGATAGTACTAGTCACTGATCCTTTCGGCTGAGTGTAAGCCTATCGCCTTGCTTAATGATCTTTAGCTAACTAGACTTAGTCATAGAGCAGATTAGCTACCCACCTAGAGCCGAATCAGGCTATGACAAAGAAAAGACCAATAAACAGAGTGCAACCTCAGTATTCTATTCTTAACTAGCAGAGCTAATATCACTATTCTACTCTAACTAGTTTCCACTAACAGTGCTAATCATCACACTATAGTTTAACAAGGCTACAGTCTATATTAATTAGAACTAATAGACTATATTGACTACCTTATGTAAAAACCGCCTCATTCCCGGGATGGCTACTACACTTTGCCATAACGGCACATGCTAGTTAATGTGAAATTATTCTAACACTGTAGAGCTCTCCCACAAACACGTCCATCCTAATCCACGGGTTTTGGTCAACTCACCATCTCCAATCATGGTTTTCTGGCAAACCCCTAAAATTGGTCACGTGATATGGGTGACGTCCTGCAGGTGTTATTTGCGCATATCATCCATTGTCAGGAATCGATTTTTCCTGGCTTGAGTCATTGTCAAAGTTGTCATCAATTGTTTAGAGTCCCAAAACAAGCCAGCGAGTTCCTGTATGATTCCAACAGTGGCAAATAACCAGCTGTCAATCTTCTCGATGTTCCGGAAACTACGAATTGACCTATGTACTGTTACTTCCGTGCTAAGTACTTCCGTTTTCCCTCTGATATGTTTTTGACTTGTCAACGAGATGTATGATTCAGCGCACTCACTTCCTCTATACATCTTCCACTTGTTAATTTTGTCCGACAGGTGACGGCCAACATCCGATTGCCACTATGACCCCACTGCTTCCATCTGTATTCAAATGTTGACAAACTTGTCAAGGCGATGTCGGGATTCGTTTCCCGCACTTCCGAGGGTGGCCATCAGGGGCTGATGATCCGACTGGACCCGAAACTTAACTCCATACAAATATGGCTGAAATTTTTGCACTGCCCATACGAGGGACAAGCACTCTCTCTCGACGGTTGAATAATTCCTCTCCGCCTGTAGAAGATTCTTACTTGCGTATGCTACAGGTTTCAAAACCGAAGCATCGTCTTTTCCTTCCTGTAACAAAGCGGCTCCAATTCCAATCGCACTCGCATCTGTTCTCAACACAAATTGTTTGGAAAGGTCAGGGAGCTGTAATACAGGTTTGCTGACCAAGGCCTCCTTTAACTGACTATAGGCATTCTCACATTCTGGTGTCCAAATGATTTGGTCCGGGAATCCCTTTTTCAAGGTTTCCGTCAACGGAGCTCCCAGTTCCGTGAAATGTGGGATAAATTTGTGGTAGAACCCACACAACGAGAGAAAAGATCGCACATCCTTCTTCGTTTTTGGCCTTGGTGCATTTCTGATTTTCTCCAGGTTCTTCTCTTCTGGAACAATGTGTCCTGGAGTGATGGTGTGACCTAGAAATTCCAGAGTCTGGTAACCAATCATGCACTTGGTTGGACGAGCAGTAAGCCCTGCTTCCTTGAGTCTATTAAACACTCTCTCCAAGGATTGTAAGTGGTCATCCAAGCTGTCACTGGAAATCAGAATATCATCCATGAATGAGATGATGGACGGATCCTGTAACGGATCTAGTAAAGTCCTCATCATGCGTGTAAACACACTGGGTGCATTGCTGAGTCCAAAGGGCATGACTTTGAATTCGTAGTGTCCACTGGGTGTACTGAAAGCTAACAGTGGTCGAATCTCCGGTTTGACTGGTATCTGATAGTACCCCCGACTCAGATCCACCTTCGAAAAGTACCGAGCCTTATGGAGCCTAGCGAATAACTGAGTTGGATTCGGCAAAGGTTCCACCTGAAATTGTGTATGACTGTTCAGAAGTCGGTAATCTATACACAACCTGTGTTCTCCACTTGGTTTGCGTAACAAAACTACCCCCGCATTGTATGGGGATGTGGATGGTGCAATCACGTCATCCTCCAGCAGTTTTTGTATTTCCTCCTCCAGGGCCTTTTCTTTAGAGAATGGCACTGGGTAAACCTTTTGGCGAACAGGCTCCTGTGTTGTCAAAGTCATCTCGAACTCAACCAACCTCGTTCGTCCTGGTTTATCAGTCAGTATCTCCTTATGAGACTTGAGAACCTGGGTTATCCTTTCCCTCTCCTGGGAGGTCAGATCAGGGTTCACGTGCACATCCCTATAGGTTTCCTGGTGTACCAAGGGATATTCCCTGCCCTCGCTGGTTCCCACTTCTGTCTCCACTGCAACTGCCATTACCATGAGGTGCGCTGCCTTGTCTCCGGGTCTCTCTTCGTATTTCCGCAAGAGATTGATATGGAAAATCTTCGACTTTCCCCGGATCCGGATTTGATAGTTGGTTCTGGCTATCCCCCTTTCCACGGGAAATGGTCCTTGCCAACCTATCTCCAGTTTGTTGTTTCCCGTTGGGAGTAGCAACAAGACTTTATCTCCCACCTCTAGAGATCTTTCTTTAGACCTACGGTTGTAGTAAGCCGCATGTCTTTTCCTGGCCTTTTTCAAGTTTTGATTTGCCAGAGTCCATCCCTTGTGGAGTTTTTCTTTCAGTTCCTCCACGTATTGATAGGATGAGATCACTTCTTCTGACGTCCCCTCTTCAGTCCAACTCCTCAACATGGCTTCCAACGGTCCTTTGATTGGACGACCAAACAGCAATGTAGCGGGTGGTAGTCCTGTTGAGCAATGAGGAACTTCCCGATAGGCAAAGAGTGCTGCTGGGATATATTCATCCCACCTGTCAGGTTTTTCCTGCGCTAGTTTCCTGAGCATTGTCATCAACGTGCCGTTGAAACGCTCTACTTGTCCATTGGCTTGAGGATGGTAAGGGCTGGTATGTATGTGGTTAGAGTGAAACACCCTAAATACCTCCTCCATGAGTTTTCCACAAAACTGAGATCCATTGTCCGTCAGAATTTGATCCGGAAAGCCTAATCTGGTAAAGGCCTCCATCAGTGAGTCCGCCACTCTTTTCGAGTCAATCGTGGTCAACGGTATAGCTTCACCCCACATTGTACAGCAATCCACCATTGTGAGTATATACATGTTCCTCTTCCTAGTCCTGGGAAGTGGACCCACGATATCGATGGCTACCCTCTCGAAAGGAGAGTTCATGATGGGCATCTCACCCAACATCACCGGTGCTGTCCAGTGTTTCGGTGCCACCCTCTGGCACTCAGGGCATGACTTCACATACCGACGCACATCATCTGTCATTCCCGGCCAATAGTAGTGGCAGGAAATCCGCTGCATGGTGGCGGCAATACCCATGTGTCCACTAAAGGAGATGGTATGCCCCATATGAAGAATCTGGGACCGGTGAGCTTTTGGGACGACCAACTGACCGTATAGGTTGTCTCCCCTTCCTGCTCTCCTGTAGAGTATCCTATTCTTCATGTAGTACTGCCCCCGTCCTGGTGGATCAGCACTTTTCTGCAGCTTTTTGTAGCAAGGACGTAAAGTATCATCCTCACTCTGGGCAGTTCGTAGCTCCCCCGGCATTGGGTTAGTCACAATTGCATCTGCCTCTTCCGTTTTCGTCTGAGAGCGAGTCTGCATTGCTCCCATATGGATTGGCTCCCTGGGCATTCCCAGAAAGACATACCGGCAACCTAGGATGACTGGAAAAATGGAATCGGTCAATACAGCGGCCTTGATGGTGCCGGTGACGTACCTTGACCGAATCTCCACATTAGCAATAGGCAACTTCATGACTACAGCACTCTTCTGTGCAGGCTGTATATCCAATGTCTCACCTGTGAATTGTTCTGGATGTACCAGATCCGCAGAAATCACGGCCTCCCCGTCCAGTCCTGTGTCGTATAAACACTCCACTTGACGACCGTTAACCTCTACCAATTCCACTACAGGTGGTTTTCCTGGTCTTTAGTCTCTTCCTCGGCCTCGACCTGTTCGGTGGGCTCCACCTTAGGTTTTCCTGAGCACACGACGAATTGAGTGTCTCCTGACATTCCCTTGCAGTCAATAGCATTGTGCGTATTCGACTGGCATTGGTTGCACCATTTCCCTGTTCTAGATTTTCTATTGCCAGACTTGAGTGAGCTCTCCTGGTGGCGAGCTTCCTTGTTGACCTTGGCATTTTCCGTGACAACCTCCTTGGAAGTCACTTGACATGCTGCGAAGTGAGGGTTCTTAGCCTTCGATTTGCAGTCCCTCGTATTGTGAGAGGGTGACTTACAAATTGAACACCACTTCTCCGACCACGGTCGTTTTGGTGTAGAGCTTGAAGTGCTCTTGCTTCCCTCCTTCTTCTTCTCTGAACTATCCTCTGATTTTTGCACATAAGGTTCCCACTTTTTTGTTCCTGAGTTTTTGGTTTTCTTCTTGTCATGTTTCTCTTGACTTTTGGAGTTGGTGGAAAGGTTCTCCCCTGCCTCCCCATGTACCTCGACGAACCGTTCTGCTAATTTAGTCACGAGGTCAATACGTTCTGCTCCTTGTTCTCCCAGGAACGTCCTGAGAGGTTTAGACATTTGCTTCTTCAGCTGGTCGACCACCATGAGCTCTTCCAGACTCTCATAGTCATGTGCGAACCCAGCCAAATCCATCCACTTATGGAGATAAGATTTTAGACGCAAACTGTAGGCGGCAAACAACTCCCCCGGTTCTCGTTTCGCTGCTCGAAATTTTTTCCGGTAGGTATGTGACGTAACCTCGAATCGTTTCAGCAGAGCCGTCTTTAACTCGTCATAATTGTTCTCATGTCCTGGTGGCAGGCGAGAATAAACCTCGTAACCGGTCCCGCGTAAACCCTGGGATAGCTTAAGATTCCATTTGTTACGCTCCAGACCCATAGCAACTGACATAGCCTCGAAGCGTTGAAGGTACTGGTTAATCTTCTCTTTGTCCTCCTCGTAGACCGCCAAAGGAAATTTCATGGCCTGGTACCCATGTTGATCCTGGGATGGAGGAACCTCCAACTGCTCCCTCAGTTTCTCCATTAGATTGACTCTTCAACTCGAGTTCCCTCATCCGGTACTCGTGCTCCCTTTTCTGTGCTTCCTGTTCAGCTTCTAATTTCCTAGCTGCTTGCTCAGCTTCCAATTTCCTAGCTGCTTGCTCAGCTTCCAATTCCATCCTTCTCAATTCCAACTCGGCCTTTCGATCTTCCCTTTCTGCTTGACGATACTCTCTCTCCACTTCCTGTATGTAATCCGTTAGAGCAGACCCCGCCAATCCCATGTCCTCCCCCTTTGCCTTTAATTCTAACGTGGTTAGTTTAGGGGTGGCCATTATACAGAGAGGTAAGCTAGCAGGTCTAGTACAATATAACTGCAAATTACTATACAGATATATGAACAAGTAATATAAATCTAGATATTACCACGCACAGCACATTCACTCAGTGACAAGAGTAGAATCAGGACCACAGACCTATGCAGACGTGTGAAGTGTGAACAGGTAAGATATTAGTCCTAACCCCTATCCACATTCACTCTAGCTGGATTCTCCAAAATGATATCTCCCTCTTATAACTAAGGATCCCGTGTCAAAAGACCCCGTTGTCAGAAGATCCCACTGTCAAAGGTTCCTGCTTGCAGGAGATCTCGCTGTCCAAGGATTCCGTTTACGGGAGATCCCGCTGTCCAAAGATCCCGTTTACGAGAGATCCCGCTGTCCAAAGATCACGTTTACGAGAGATCCCGCTGTCCAAAGATCCCGTTTATGAGAGATCCCGCTGTCCAAAGATCACGTTTACGAGCCCCCAATAATGTCGTGTCCTCCTTTACAGTTTCGTCCCTGGAGTGAAGAGAGTCGACACCCACATTATAATATTTTTTTCCTCTCAATATTCTGGAGAATCCACCAGCTTCCGTCCAACACACTCCATCAGCCTATGGACACCTTTTCCTATCACTCTCTCACTGTCGTACTATGCCCCCTTCTCATACTTCCCCAACGCAACATACTCAACAACTCTTGCTTCTAAAAATTAATAAAGATTAATTTATTAAAAGAAAAGTGTAACGTATATGAGACGTGTATGTGAAGAAAATGTGTGACGTGTTCTATAAAGTGTGTAGACTCTGACTCTCAGACAGCAACCCAGTCAGCTGATCCCAGCAAAGATAGACCACAGCACGTTACGTCAGAACATGTACTTCTCACCCGTTGCCGAAACCATCTTGCCGGATACTGCTTTGCCTCTGTAGACCTCTGGTAATCCAATTTCATGAACATCCGAAATAGACACCGGTGGTATTAACAGTTAATCATGGACCGGTTGCACTCTACACAATGTCCGTTCCTATCGTTCCTTAAAAAAACTGCACAAGTCCTTTGTAGTGTGTACACAGTCATTAATGTTAATTGTTAATGTTATTGATCCTCACTCGTGTCTATCTAGCCTCACGTATAATGTCTTGTGTTCTATTACACGAGATTATATAACACTAGGTAACTATTAGACTGTTCTCATTTAGTTACTACTGTCTGATGCTGTGTGGTGCATCAGTAATCATCACTCTCTTTGGTGAATCAACTTCCTTCTAGCTTTAGTTACGTTCTGTATGCAACTTTATTGATTGTTGAACTGGTGTTCTTCCGAATGGGATGTTATTCTTTCCCAAAAACTTGTTGAGTTTCCTTGGATCTGGTAGGGAACCTAGGATAGAAACAACACATCTGGTGATAGTACTAGTCACTGATCCTTTCGGCTGAGTGTAAGCCTATCGCCTTGCTTAATGATCTTTAGCTAACTAGACTTAGTCATAGAGCAGATTAGCTACCCACCTAGAGCCGAATCATGCTATGACAAAGAAAAGACCAATAAACAGAGTGCAACCTCAGTATTCTATTCTTAACTAGCAGAGCTAATATCACTATTCTACTCTAACTAGTTTCCACTAACAGTGCTAATCATCACACTATAGTTTAACAAGGCTACAGTCTATATTAATTAGAACTAATAGACTATATTGACTACCTTATGTAAAAACCGCCTCATTCCCGGGATGGCTACTACACTTTGCCATAACGGCACATGCTAGTTAATGTGAAATTATTCTAACACTGTAGAGCTCTCCCACAAACACGTCCATCCTAATCCACGGGTTTTGGTCAACTCACCATCTCCAATCATGGTTTTCTGGCAAACCCCTAAAATTGGTCACGTGATATGGGTGACGTCCTGCAGGTGTTATTTGCGCATATCATCCATTGTCAGGAATCGATTTTTCCTGGCTTGAGTCATTGTCAAAGTTGTCATCAATTGTTTAGAGTCCCAAAACAAGCCAGCGAGTTCCTGTATGATTCCAACAACAGTGGCAAATAACCAGCTGTCAATCTTCTCGATGTTCCGGAAACTACGAATTGACCTATGTACTGTTACTTCCGTGCTAAGTACTTCCGTTTTCCCTCTGATATGTTTTTGACTTGTCAACGAGATGTATGATTCAGCGCACTCACTTCCTCTATACATCTTCCACTTGTTAATTTTGTCCGACAGGTGACGGCCAACATCCGATTGCCACTATGACCCCACTGCTTCCATCTGTATTCAAATGTTGACAAACTTGTCAAGGCGATGTCGGGATTCGTTTCCCGCACTTCCGAGGGTGGCCAATCCGTCAACCATATGTACAAGTACAACTGTTATTTCTGCCCGACCTGTTTTTGGAAACACGTGCAGCCCCAACTATGAATGTTTTCTCTGTATTAGTTGACACACTGGTTGCTTAACAGATAGTCCGGTTAATCAAAAAATCCTCCCTAACAATCAGCTGGGTAAACGCACGGTTTCATTTTGTGACAATGTCTAACGCTATCAAAAGCCTTTGTATAGTCAATAAAGCAAAGATGTATATCCTTGTTTACTTCTATAGCACGTTCAATAACTGTTCGCAGCATATACACAGCATTTACTGTACCCTTTCCTTCTACAAACCCGCATTGTTCTGCCCTATTTCAGGTTGTATCTTCTTCCTCATTCTTTGCATGATAATTCTTAGCAAAATCTTTGTGATGTGACTCATTATACTAATTGTTCTATGTTGCTGACATTCCAAGGTTCCTGAATTCTTTGTGATTGCAATAAATATAGAGTTACATAATTCAGGAGGTATATCTCCAGTATCATATAATATGTTCAGCAGTCTGGTGACTTTATCTAGTCCAAATTCTTCTAAAGCTTTAATCATTTCTGTTGTGATGTTATCTGCACCGGGGGCCTTGCCAGCTTTCATATGCTTAAGAACATTTCGAACCTCCATCTCCAAAATTGCCGGTCCTTCATTATTAAATCTAATATCATACTGTTCGTCTTTGTTATCATCATAAAGGTGTTTCACATAATCTGTCCATACCTGTAGAATCTGGTCTTTTTCTATTATGATTTTGCCATCTTCAGTTTTTAGACACCCGGTTGATGTACTTGTTCTTTTATTAGTAAGTTCCTGAATTCTTTTGTGCACTAATTTGGTATTTTGACTGTTGTGTTGGCTTTCGATTTCTAAGCACTTTTCCTCAAGCCATGCTTCTTTTGCCTCCTTACATAATGTTCTCACTTGTCTGTGAATTTCTTCATATTTGACAGAATTATTTTTGCTGAGTCTTCTTGTTTCCATGAGGTGTAAAATTTCTTCAGTCATCCATTTCTTACGACCTACTTTCTTTAATTTTGGAATAGTTGTTTCTGCAGCCACATTGATTGAATTCTTCAACGTTTCCCATTGATCATCCACATCCTGGAATAGGATCTCTAGATCAGACAAAATTTCAAATCTGTTCTGTACTTCTATGTTGAATTTATTTTGTATTTCCTTGTCATTACTCAACGTACACAAATCATATTTAGTGTTTCCTGTTATATACTTGACTTTCTTCAACTTTATCCTCAATGTTCCTGTGAGTAATCTGTGGTCACTATAACAATCAGCACTGGGAACTGTTTTTGCTAATCTTAATGCGTTTCTAAATCTTCTGCTAATCAGAATGTAGTCAATCTGGTTTCTAGTCCTGGTATCAGGACTCCTCCATGTCCATAATCTTCTAGGGTGTTGTTTGAACCAGGTGTTTCCTACAATCATTTCCTGCTCTTTTGCCCACTCTACGAGTTTTGGGATGATCGGTCTTTAAGCGAATTATGATATACTAGGCACTTTTAAAGAGGTAGTTTGCCGTTGCTTTCCTCTATGGCAGTGACCTTACTGGTCGGAGACCGCAGCCATTGACTCAAGACGAGTTCCTTTGCCTGTCGTCGTGTAAATCGAGGCCATGACCCACAAATATCTGTTTGCTGCCCTCAAAATTACATCCACCACCTGCCTTCCGTGGCTTCTTTTGAAAACTTCCAATAAAAGGAACACAATATAACATCACATAATCCACAGGGAAACACTATTCACAGGGAATCCAAAGGAAATCACACGAAATCCAATGAAAAACACTAAATAGCTTCCCTCCGAAAAGTAACGCTTCATCTTGTCGCCATTTTACCGGAAGTAAAAGTAACATTGTTGATGTTAAAATACTAGTTACGGTCATTTTTGTTAGGGCGCTATGACAAGAATATTTAGATGGAAATCCAGATTCACTGTCAATTATTAGATCGTTGTTAATTAAATGATTTAATGTTATTTTATGTAGGAGTTTTTCAAATGAAATTGAAACCAGCAAACACTGATATCATCATCATCAACCAGTGCCTTGCCGGCTGGCGTGGGCGATCATGCCTCTCCATAAATTACGATCTTCGACGGCATGAATCAGCTCGTGCGTTGACTCCTTTCCGTGTCATGACATAAAACTATTAAGAATCTTCTCACGCTGTCTTAACTCTATCTCTCTTTCCGCAGATCTTTCCGGTTGTCATAACATGTTCCATTTTTTGTCTTCACATAATGTGGCCAATACACAATGACTGCCTCTTTCTGATGTTTGTGATAAGTTGTCTTTGCGACTCAGCTTTCCTTAAAACTGCCCTTGATTGCTCATTTTGACTGTCCAATTAATTGTCAGCATTATTCTATAAAACCACATTTCCAAGGCTTTCGGGCATGTTTTTCGCATGTTTACTAATTTTCCAGGATTCGCAGCCGTATGTTACAACTGGTTCTATGTAACATGTTTCGAACTTTAAAAGACAGTAACGTATTGCACAAGACGTTCCATATCTGATAGAATGTAGTGTTTGCTTGTACTATTCTGTGCATCTTCCATCTGATTATATCAATGTACCTAGATATCTGAATTTCTGCACTTGCCCCAAAATAACGTCCTGTACTTTAATTGAACATTTAGACACACTATATGTCTTTGATATCACCATAACTTATGTCTTTCTATTATTCAAGCTAAGGCCAATGTTTTCACTTACTACAACCACTGTATCTATCATTTCCTGTAGATCCTTCTGACTTGTTATCATGATGATGTCATCAGCATAAAGTAAATTATTCATAGTATGTCCATCAACCAGAATCCCTGATACATTTTCTGTAGATCTTATTACAATTTTATGTAGATGCATGGTTATCTTGGGAAAAACAGTGGTTTCTTACCCTTGACTTCCGCCGATTTGCGTAAGGCTGACTAGCTTTTGTCTAAAGAGACAGACCCTGCAAGGTAGCAGAGAGGAGAAGAGAGTGGTGGAATAGGTTATATATGGCGCCTCTTACCAGCCAATGGCCACGTCATAGAATTTTGAGGTATTTTATAGAACTCGTTGCACCACCCACTAACTCACCTTCTATCAGTGACCACCGCCTATGTTGGTCAACAGCTGCTTATTCAACATATTCACATCTAACCTCTAGACCAGGGGTCCACCAAACTTTTTTTCACGGCGGGCCGGATAACTGACAAAATGACGAGCGCGGGCCGCATACTCATTCTATACAATGCTTGCTCCGGTCTCCGCTGCGAAGGTCTTACGGATGCTGTTCGTAATCCCGTATACCGTCGTTCGAAACACAGCTACGCGTGATTTGGCTGGTTTTTACGCAATGGTGTTGGTGCCGGTCGTTCAGAAAGCAATGGCAACCTACTGAACGTAAACTTGCCAAGACACAAACACAGCAAAAATTGCTCTTGTTGGCTGCAAGCATCCTGTAAAGGATAGGCAACTAACTTTAACAATACTTGCAAGCCAGAACGAAAGCTCTGTGGAAAAAAGACGAATAACTCAGTTAATCATGGGTGAGTGGCGTGCAATGCACAAAAAACAAAGACAACCAACATATTTATTTACTTTAAAAAAAGTTATCAAAGAAGGCAACATTAGCAAAAAGATAGTTACATCAGACCTAGTGTGCACATATCCGAATCTCACAAACTAAGCAGCTAAAAAGGTTAGTGAGATTTGTGAAATTGATATTTGGCTTTCAAGATATCATCAATGTTTTATTTAGAATTGCTGCATCCAATCAAGAGAATTGCTTTCAAATGTCCACCAGTCAATCTCGTTCGATTTGTTGACTTCACATACTTCATGTTTGAAAATGGTTGTACATAGATATAAGTTGTTCCAAACACTGATGCCATATCAGCGGCAAAATTCTTCAGTTTTGGAAACTCAACATCAGCTAAGCAGCGGTAAAATTCAACAAGTTTTCCTTCTCTGTGCTTCTCTTTCAACAAGTCATTTGCTTTCAAGTCAGTGAGCTCCAACTGTACTTCAACTGGCACAACATCTAGGTTACAATCAAATGGATTATGGGACAGATGAATGTCACTCTCAGCTCTGTCAAGATCTGAAAATCTCTCCAAAAAATGCTTCTTCAAGTCACGAATAATTTTTTTTCCTGCAAATCGAGGTTGACATCTTCGGAGACTATGGCGCAAAACTCTTTGAAACAGTAAAAATGAAAAAAAAAAATTGTTTCCTTCCAATTGTGCTTCAAACAATGACAGCTTTCTCCGAAATTCTTTGATTATTCTGTAGAGATCACAGACGAGTTTATCCTTTTCTTGAAGTTTCAAATTCAGTTCATTCATGTGGTATGTAATGTCGACCAAACATGACAACTTCGACAGCCAGATAGGACCTGACAGCTGTGGATCAGCTATATCTTTTTCAATGATGAAAACATCTATTTCGTTTCGGATCTTGTAAAAACGAAACATAAATTACAGCAGCTGAGCCACCTCACTGATGTGTGATAAGGCAAGTGACAGAATACTGTCAACAACCCATGTGTAAGGCATCATCAGATTACTTCTCCCACACCACACAAGAAACTTGCAAGTCGTGTGAGAGGAAATAAATGATACATTTTATTGCCGTTGGCTCTTTACAAGTACATAACAGTCGCTATCAAACCACACACAAAGCCACAGAATTGCCTATCACTAGTTTCCTAAACTCTAAACTCTAAATTAAGAATTTCCTTATTTAGACTTTCTCTATAGCTCAGTGGGATAGAGTACGGCCTGCATTTGATAGGCTTAGAGTCCGAAAGAAGAATGGAGTGCTCGATTCTGTCCGTCCTACCTGGAATGTCAGAAAATATGTCTTT
Source organism: Cepaea hortensis (assembly GCA_963921405.1). Lineage (NCBI taxonomy): Eukaryota > Metazoa > Mollusca > Gastropoda > Stylommatophora > Helicidae > Cepaea > Cepaea hortensis. The sequence goes on along the minus strand of CAWUFQ010000704.1, from coordinate 85,112 downwards.
ATACTCTGTCACTAATTGTAGTAATTGTCGTCGTTGACTGTCTGTTAGTCCCTGTTCTATCTGTATGCTATCCATTGTCGCAGTCTTGTCTACAATGGGAACAGGTAGTTCCAATCCGTCGTCGTCTACCTGATTCAGTACGGTGGTGGTGCTAAGTGCGTATTCTGTAAGCTCACTAGGTGTATGGATATCGTCGGATTTGCCAGTCTCGCTAACTAGTGTAGTTGCGTTGTGTACGTCTGTCGTCTGATCACTAGATGTGGGTGCACTTTGTTCGTCTGTCTCTACTTCTGTCTCTTGTCGTGAAAAGTAAGGTCTCAGCATGTTGACATGGGATATCTTTAAGTGTCCGTTTATTGATATTTCATAGTCAACATCTGAAAGTTGTTGTATCACCTTGAAAGGCCCTTGCCATGAAGTTAACCTTTTATTATGCTTGTCTGGTAGTAGCACCATTATGTATTGACCAGTTTCAAGTGTTATGGGTCTAGCACCTTTGTTAGGACTGTCATGTCCGAGGATATCTGCACTGTTTACTGGAGTGAAACCATCTTCTCCTCCCAGACAGATATTTCTTCATCTGTACAGTGCTTTAGCTGGGGCAGACACCCAAGAATTAACTCAGCACAAGGGTTGTCTAGTATTGCACAAGTAAAGGTACCAGAAAGGAACGGGGTGTTTATATGGGCTCTTGCCAGAGGATAGGTTTCTATATTACCAGAAAAAGTCCGGCATTTTACAGAGTCACCAGTATAATCCTTTGGATTAACAAGTTCCTTTTTCACACCAATAATAGAGCTCCCACTGTCAAGCAAACATCGGCATGGCTTATCATTGACCATCGCAGAGTGAAACAATAGATTGCCTCTGGAGGCTATAACTGCATTTGCATTCTCTACGGAGGATGTTACAAAATGCCCACATTCTAATTTTCCGTCTGCATGAAATTGGTGACATTGGACACAATTGTCAAAGCTTAATATATCGTTACACAATACACATCTTCAGATTGGTTAACAGGTAAATCGTTTTCAACCTCACACTCAGTCTCACTACCACTATCAGAAGATGTATCAATCAAAATAGCATTGTTGGCTTTCATACGTTGGCGGCCCAGGCACTTATTTGAATAATGGCCGTAGCTGGAACAAAAGAAGCATTTGATTGCATGCCTGTATGCAGATCTTTTGTTTTGTTGCTTCTTAATAACATTTTCAAGATGCGCCGGATAATTTGGAGATTTGTCACACATAGAATAAGTGTCATGCAAAAGTTGACAGTAAATACATTTTGACACATTCCTATCTTTCTTGTCGACTTTCTGAAAGGGTTTTCTCTTACTCTGATAGTTTTTAGGTTGGTCTTTCACAAACGAAACTACTTCAGAGTCATTTGAGGTCTTAAAAATATCTCTGTTTGAAGAAAAATATGCCGACCCTTTCTTTTCGAACTGCTCAATGTTCTCAATGTCTGACTGCTGCAGAAATTTAGCAAAAGGAGATGGTATAGTGGATATAACTTTATCCATGGCTATTAAATTTTTGAGTCTGTCAAAGTCTTTTCCTATGTTAGCTGCTTTAAGCCACCTATTTAGTACACTCTGAACATTTGAGACGTAATCAATGAAAGTCTCACTAGGTTTAGGTTTTAAATTTGAGAACTGAACCTGATACCCAGGGGCATCAAGTAAAAAGTGTTGCATTATCCTATCATGGATGTACTGATAGTTAGATCTAAGATCAGTTGGTATTGACTCTATCACTTTAAGGGGCTCACCACTCAGGTTCTTCATATAAATCATAGCCCACATCTCTATTGGAACTTGGTGATATTCGACATTTTCTGTCCAGGCTGATATGGAATCATCTTTACAATATAGTTTGATAATATTTTTATATTTGTTGAACTTATTTTCTTCTTGTTGACTTTTTAGTTTAGTGGCAGAGATCTCTGCGTGTGAGTCTACATCCATACCTTTCATCTTTAACTGTGTCTCTGATTCTACTTGAATTTGTTTTTCCTTAACTCTTGCCATTTCATCTATCTCTTTTTGCTTTAGTTCCCTCTCTTGATCTACTTGCTTCTGTTTTAGTTCTTTATCTTGTTCTAATTGCTTCTGTTTTAGTTCTTTATCTTGTTCTAACTGTTTCAGCTTAATGTCCAATTCATTTTGTTTTGTTATCTCAGCTAGTTGTGCTATTTCTTTTTGATGCTCTCTTTCTCGAGCGCGTTCATCTCTTTCTGCATCCTTTGCTTCTTTACATTTCTTATCAGCATATTCTTCTAGCTCTTTACCTGTGTATTGCATTTCTTTGCCTGCTTTTACGAAACCAGCTAAAATAGCCATGATGTTAGGTAATTAGCTAGCGTTGACCTACACTGACCTCTTTATTCACTTATTTTTCTTTGATATGTTATGTTTCTTAATATCTGAGCACTGCAAATTGTACTCTTTGTATATGACCTGAAAAATTTAATCCTGAAAAAAAAGAGCACAAAAGTATGCTAATGCATTACAAGCTGAAAAAGAGATGCACTATTAATCACATTGCATGCCAAATATATTGAGTATACTCAACTTAATGTTCCCGAGAACCAGGAACACACTCCGGTAACACAGGTCACCTTATTTGGCACTTCGGCATAGACACGAGTTTTCTAATCAGGTCACCTGTTTGGCACTTCGGCATACACACCAATTTTCTAATCAGCTGTTGTTCACCCTGGTTTACAGAGCAGCAACAATTAACAAATAGTAAACGACATATAATATTTTCGACAATTTGGTACAATCACAATGACATGCCCACGAACAAAACAGAATATAGTTTACTTAATATTAAATTGTCAATGTCCTGTCTTCGTTCTAACTTTTTATGCCTTTCGTCACTAACCTAGTTTAATCTATGCAAGTGTTGTGCAGACCAAGTCTAATTTGCATGGCCAAAAAGTAGTGCCATCGTGACGGTAAACACAAGAAAAAGTACGAAAAAAAAATTCAATAACTGCTTTGAAATAAATAAAAATATATTAATGTTGTTTAAATAAATAAATATATTCAATTACTAATTCAAATAAACAAATAATAGGTAATATAAAGCACTGATTCAGGCGGGCAGCAGCTTAACGATTTGTAAACATTCAGATGCTGAATGCCAATGGCGCAGAACAACTGCTTGTCAATCGTAACACGTCAGAGGCGCAGCGCTATTTTTAGCTTGCAAACATCGATAATGTTGCTGGCTGTGTATCGCTCCGCCAAGAATCATTTTTGATAGTTATTCATAAATAAATAAATAATTACATGAATAAATAACAGAAAATAATAATATCAATACTTACAACTTTGAAGAAACACATGATTTAAGTATATAATATTTTACTAAACACAAATAAGCATTATTTCGTCACGATAGGCACAGTTTCGTTAGCAACTTGTCCTAGTTCTGCACACGTCAACCGTCACTGACACAAATTAAATTCACTACTTCACTATTTGTAAACTTAGTCTAGAGCCGTGGATGAGTGTATTAGCTTGGCTCTTGGGTTCAAATCCCACTTCTGACACCACATTAATCTTTGCCTGTCAACAACCCATGTGTAAGGCATCATCAGATTACTTCTCCCACACCACACAAGAAACTTGCAAGTCGTGTGAGAGGAAATAAATGATACATTTTATTGCCGTTGGCTCTTTACAAGTACATAACAGTCGCTATCAAACCACACACAAAGCCACAGAATTGCCTATCACTAGTTTCCTAAACTCTAATGCTATCTCTATCTATTTGGTTACACAAAACTCCTATCAACACTAAACGAGGTGCTCGCTACAAAGTCAGTCCCCAGTCTGACTTTCTTACTCGCGTGGCTACACAGCACGCGGAAGGACCTTGAGGTGTCCTTCGGCTTTTTGCGTGCCGTTACACCTGGCACGCTTACATTAGCTGTCTCCTGTTGAGTGGCAATCGTGGCTATCACGTAGGCGTGATTCTGTCGTGACCAGAGTGCTAACCATCTGGTCAACGTCTCCGTGTCTCATGAGAGAACTAGTTAATAGTCCCCCATTCTATCACCTACCCTGCCCTTATATCGGGCACTGTATCACCTCTAATCTATTTGAGGTTGACCACTCTTCCCGGTGGTCTTCTATCTTGAGGCAGACCTCCGGCCCTTAGGTTCCTGTCTTTGACACACACCCTCCCCTCGTGTATTGCGTCATCAACTTTGACTCATTGGTTGTGACGCAAGGGGTTTCTAAAAAATTAGTGTCTCTAATTTTTTGTCAAAGACTGTAGATAACCTGGCTTTGGGTAACTCCATAGACTTCTACTGACTAATGTCACAATGTAGTATCACTTTACTTGGCTACTGGCAATCGCCACAAACTTGTCTGGTTGGCGTGAGCCCTATTCTCAATCGCAATATTATATTAATTAGAGGTATGTCTGAACCGGACCGTTGTCTTATAAGACCTGCCCTCCCATAGTAAATTAACTTACTACCCATACAAAGTTGACTTTCTTAGGGTCAACACATGAATTGCTTCATGTCCCCCATATAATATTAAACAACCATTATCCAAGCTGTGTGCGACAGGCTTTACCTATCTCGCTTCCGCGTGTAAAGTCTATCTTCCACTGTTAAGTTAGTGTTTCGTTGTCTATTATGTCCCCTGACCCGGAGTTATCTCCCTTTGATCTATAAAATATGTATGCAATTTATATGTTTGTTTTTCTGTTTATTTGCGTGTTTGGATGTAATTAATAATATAATCTAACTTCTAACATGTGTATCTAACTATCATGTGTATGTAAGTTAGTTTTCAAGTGCCATAATTCGGTTGAATGTGGTCACAAACAAGTGTATAACACTAATTCGTGACTACGTTTCCGTCTTATGGGACTTAAAATGCTTTCTCTAAGATCTAAACTAAACTACACACAATACATTCATCACAGCACGTTTTCACATTGAAAGCAAACATTTGCCGCAGACAAAAAATAAAAAGTCGCGTTGAGTGGCAGAAAAATCCGCTGACCGATCTCACTCTCTCTTGTGTAATTTACATTCGCTCTCACTTTCACACTTCTGTCACACATCTTTAACTTTCACACTTCTGTCACACATCTTTCACCCTCCCAATTATTTAAAAACCTTGGAGTGACACTGTACAAGTTTTGCTCAGTTTGAGAAAGTTGAGCTCAATGACTGTGCGTAAATCGCTGCACGAGTCATGTATATACAGCATATTTACATGTAAGAGCAAAGGTTGATGGTTTGTACCCTGGTTTTATGATCAATTATATTCTACTGAACTAATATTGTAAATACTGACATACTAATACTACTTCTATAAATGTGTATTTAATGTGTTAACTATTTTAATCTATTTTGCCATATTACTCCTAAGATATGCTTACATTAATCCTAATATTTATCTAATTTAAGGGATGTAATCTAATTATTTAAAATGGCATTGATGTGAGATGAGTTATGTACCTTTCTGAAATGGGTAATATGAAATGTAATAAAATTATAACTAATGTTTTTAGATGCAACAAAAACATATATGACTGATATTCTTATCTAAATGGTGTAAATGACGTATGTCTAATTGTCTAATATCTTTATCCTATTATGGTGTAAACTAATCATAATACTACCTGATCACGTTTGTTAAATGGAATGGTTCATTAAGATGGAATGAAATCAATTGAAATGAAACAAAGTGGAATGTAATAAACTAAATGGTACTATTCCTATCTAAACTACTATCTTATTCTACTTTTAAGGTAAGTAAGTGGGTAAAATAATGATTTATGTAAACTACTACAAAATGAAAACTATTTTATTTCCTAACTCTAAATGTAAATTAAAGTTACCTAATCTACCTATAATTTATCACTATATTAAAAAGTTATAATACATATCACAATAAGTATTTATATACATGGTATTCAAATACCCCAGGTTAGTTGTTGCTCCAATGTGCAGAAATTGCTTTCATTGGCATATTATATATTCACACTTGTCCTGGGTATTTCAAATACATTACACAGTCATACTTGTGTCCTATGGGTATTGCACCTGTAGAGTTTGCTTGTGTCGTAGACCAGTATTTTTCGTGTCTGTATTTATGCACTGTTCTGACACTGTTTTTCTCTGCTTAACACAAATGCTTCACCGGAAACACATATGGAGCTTAGTAAATAACGAGCTGTTCCAGTTCACACGGTGATATGTTTGTTATTCGGAGCACAGTTCTTCTTTTGATGTCTACGGACACATGGTAGATCACTCTTCGTAGTACATAGTTCAGCTGTAATATCTATGTATTAGTATAAACATTTCAAATAGAATATTCTAATGTACTACTACTCTATTACTGTACACTCTTATGTGGAATCTCTGGTATTTCTACCTCAGATGGTCGACTAAGGGTATCAGCCAGAACGTTGTCCTTACCCTTAATATGCTCTATACTAAACGTATAGATTTGGAGTATAAGCGACCACCTGTATATACGGTCATTCCGATGCACACCACTTTGTATGACCGTGATTGGGGAGTTGTCAGTCTGGACAATGAAGTGAACACCCGCTAGAAATCGATGGAGCTTCCTCACCGCATAGATGACGCTTAGGGCTTCCAACTCTGATATGGAATATCTGGACTCAGCAGGTGTGATCTTACGGCTCACGTAGCAAATCGGGTGGAAGATGCCATCATAAAATTGGCCTAATACTGCAGCGATGGAGATTCTGCTGGCACCTGTCCTAAGATAATAAACGAGCCTAGGATTAGGCAAGCGGAGGATTGGTACATTACTAAACAAGATTTTCAATTTTGACAATGCAGAAATTAATAATGCATCTTTGACATCTAATTTTACAGATGCTTTTAAAACATTGGAAAATACACTTGTAATTTCCGCTAAATTTGGTATGAATTTGCTATAGTAATTTACTAACCCCAAAAGGCTTCTGACCTGCTTCTTTGTGGTAGGCATGGTCAGGTTCATAATTTTTGTAATAATTCTATTGTCAGTCTTAAGTTGACCTTGTGAAATGACATGACCCAAAAAGTCAATTTCTTTTAGGCCCAATTCAGCTTTGCTCGGTTTGACAGTGAGACCGAAGAGTCGCAACCTGTCAAAGACATGTCTTAGTTTCAGTAAGTGTGTTGTCCAGTCATCAGTATGGACACATATATCATCTATATAAGTCACTGTATTCGTCACTCCATGCAGTAGATCTCTAGTTAAGCGTACGAAAGTGGCAGGAGCATTTCGAAGTCCGAAAGGAAGAAAACGCCACTCGTAAAGTCCTAACGGTGTTGAAAAAGCAGTAAGATGAATGGATTGAGTCTGCATAGGGACCTGCCAATATCCCTTAGTAAGATCTAAATTAGAAAAGATTTTGGATGTGGACATGTCAAGGATAAGATCTTCGCAGGAAGGAATTGGTTCTGCGTCGATCTTAGTGACGTTGTTGAGCTTTCCATAGTCCACACACAGACGAATTGTGGAGTCTTTTTTCTTAACTAGGACGATTGGAAAGGAGTACTCAGATGTAGATTTCTGGATGATCCCACTAGCTTCTAAATTAAGAATTTCCTTATTTAGACTTTCTCTATAGCTCAGTGGGATAGAGTACGGCCTGCATTTGATAGGCTTAGAGTCCGAAAGAAGAATGGAGTGCTCGATTCTGTCCGTCCTACCTGGAATGTCAGAAAATATGTCTTTATACTCTGTCACTAATTGTAGTAATTGTCGTCGTTGACTGTCTGTTAGTCCCTGTTCTATCTGTATGCTATCCATTGTCGCAGTCTTGTCTAAATGGGAACAGGTAGTTCCATTCCGTCGTCGTCTACCTGATTCAGTACGGTGGTGGTGCTAAGTGCGTATTCTGTAAGCTCACTAGGTGTATGGATATCGTCGGATTTGCCAGTCTCGCTAACTAGTGTAGTTGCGTTGTGTACGTCTGCCGTCTGATCACTAGATGTGGGTACACTTTGTTCGTCTGTCTCTACTTCTGTCTCTTGTCGTGAAAAGTAAGGTTTCAGCATGTTGACATGGAATATCTTTAAGTGTCCGTTTATTGATATTTCATAGTCAACATCTGAAAGTTGTTGTATCACCTTGAAAGGCCCTTGCCATGAAGTTAACCTTTTATTATGCTTGTCTGGTAGTAGCACCATTATGTATTGACCAGTTTCAAGTGTTATGGGTCTAGCACCTTTGTTAGGACTGTCATGTCCGAGGATATCTGCACTGTTTACTGGAGTGAAACCATTCTTCTCCTCCCAGACAGATATTTCTTCATCTGTACAGTGCTTTAGCTGGGGCAGACACCCAAGAATTAACTCAGCACAAGGGTTGTCTAGTATTGCACAAGTAAAGGTACCAGAAAGGAACGGGGTGTTTATATGGGCTCTTGCCAGAGGATAGGTTTCTATATTACCAGAAAAAGTCCGGCATTTTACAGAGTCACCAGTATAATCCTTTGGATTAACAAGTTCCTTTTTCACACCAATAATAGAGCTCCCACTGTCAAGCAAACATCGGCATGGCTTATCATTGACCATCGCAGAGTGAAACAATAGATTGCCTCTGGAGGCTATAACTGCATTTGCATTCTCTACGGAGGATGTTACAAAATGCCCACATTCTAATTTTCCGTCTGCATGAAATTGGTGACATTGGACACAATTGTCAAAGCTTAATATATCGTTACACAACACACATCTTCAGATTGGTTAACAGGTAAATCGTTTTCAACCTCACACTCAGTCTCACTACCACTATCAGAAGATGTATCAATCAAAATAACATTGTTGGCTTTCATACGTTGGCGGCCCAGGCACTTATTTGAATAATGGCCGTAGCTGGAACAAAAGAAGCATTTGATTGCATGCCTGTATGCAGATCTTTTGTTTTGTTGCTTCTTAATAACATTTTCAAGATGCGCCGGATAATTTGGAGATTTGTCACACATAGAATAAGTGTCATGCAAAAGTTGACAGTAAATACATTTTGACACATTCCTATCTTTCTTGTCGACTTTCTGAAAGGGTTTTCTCTTACTCTGATAGTTTTTAGGTTGGTCTTTCACAAACGAAACTACTTCAGAGTCATTTGAGGTCTTAAAAATATCTCTGTTTGAAGAAAAATATGCCGACCCTTTCTTTTCGAACTGCTCAATGTTCTCAATGTCTGACTGCTGCAGAAATTTAGCAAAAGGAGATGGTATAGTGGATATAACTTTATCCATGGCTATTAAATTTTTGAGTCTGTCAAAGTCTTTTCCTATGTTAGCTGCTTTAAGCCACCTATTTAGTACACTCTGAACATTTGAGACGTAATCAATGAAAGTCTCACTAGGTTTAGGTTTTAAATTTGAGAACTGAACCTGATACCCAGGGGCATCAAGTAAAAAGTGTTGCATTATCCTATCATGGATGTACTGATAGTTAGATCTAAGATCAGTTGGTATTGACTCTATCACTTTAAGGGGCTCACCACTCAGGTTCTTCATATAAATCATAGCCCACATCTCTATTGGAACTTGGTGATATTCGACATTTTCTGTCCAGGCTGATATGGAATCATCTTTACAATATGGTTTGATAATATTTTTATATTTGTTGAACTTATTTTCTTCTTGTTGACTTTTTAGTTTAGTGGCAGAGATCTCTGCGTGTGAGTCTACATCCATACCTTTCATCTTTAACTGTGTCTCTGATTCTACTTGAATTTGTTTTTCCTTAACTCTTGCCATTTCATCTATCTCTTTTTGCTTTAGTTCCCTCTCTTGATCTACTTGCTTCTGTTTTAGTTCTTTATCTTGTTCTAATTGCTTCTGTTTTAGTTCTTTATCTTGTTCTAACTGTTTTAGCTTAATGTCCAATTCTTTTTGTTTTGTTATCTCAGCTAGTTGTGCTATTTCTTTTTGATGCTCTCTTTCTCGAGCGCGTTCATCTCTTTCTGCATCCTTTGCGTCTTTACATTTCTTATCAGCATATTCTTCTAGCTCTTTACCTGTGTATTGCATTTCTTTGCCTGCTTTTACGAAACCAGCTAAAATAGCCATGATGTTAGGTAATTAGCTAGCGTTGACCTACACTGACCTCTTTATTCACTTATTTTTCTTTGATATGTTATGTTTCTTAATATCTGAGCACTGCAAATTGTACTCTTTGTATATGACCTGAAAAATTTAATCCTGAAAAAAAAAAGAGCACAAAAGTATGCTAATGCATTACAAGCTGAAAAAGAGATGCACTATTAATCACATTGCATGCCAAATATATTGAGTATACTCAACTTAATGTTCCCGAGAACCAGGAACACACTCCGGTAACACAGGTCACCTTATTTGGCACTTCGGCATAGACACGAGTTTTCTAATCAGGTCACCTGTTTGGCACTTCGGCATACACACCAATTTTCTAATCAGCTGTTGTTCACCCTGGTTTACAGAGCAGCAACAATTAACAAATAGTAAACGACATATAATATTTTCGACAATTTGGTACAATCACAATGACATGCCCACGAACAAAACAGAATATAGTTTACTTAATATTAAATTGTCAATGTCCTGTCTTCGTTCTAACTTTTTATGCCTTTCGTCACTAACCTAGTTTAATCTATGCAAGTGTTGTGCAGACCAAGTCTAATTTGCATGGCCAAAAAGTAGTGCCATCGTGACGGTAAACACAAGAAAAAGTACGAAAAAAAAATTCAATAACTGCTTTGAAATAAATAAAAATATATTAATGTTGTTTAAATAAATAAATATATTCAATTACTAATTCAAATAAACAAATAATAGGTAATATAAAGCACTGATTCAGGCGGGCAGCAGCTTAACGATTTGTAAACATTCAGATGCTGAATGCCAATGGCGCAGAACAACTGCTTGTCAATCGTAACACGTCAGAGGCGCAGCGCTATTTTTAGCTTGCAAACATCGATAATGTTGCTGGCTGTGTATCGCTCCGCCAAGAATCATTTTTGATAGTTATTCATAAATAAATAAATAATTACATGAATAAATAACAGAAAATAATAATATCAATACTTACAACTTTGAAGAAACACATGATTTAAGTATATAATATTTTACTAAACACAAATAAGCATTATTTCGTCACGATAGGCACAGTTTCGTTAGCAACTTGTCCTAGTTCTGCACACGTCAACCGTCACTGACACAAATTAAATTCACTACTTCACTATTTGTAAACTTAGTCTAGAGCCGTGGATGAGTGTATTAGCTTGGCTCTTGGGTTCAAATCCCACTTCTGACACCACATTAATCTTTGCCTGTCAACAACCCATGTGTAAGGCATCATCAGATTACTTCTCCCACACCACACAAGAAACTTGCAAGTCGTGTGAGAGGAAATAAATGATACATTTTATTGCCGTTGGCTCTTTACAAGTACATAACAGTCGCTATCAAACCACACACAAAGCCACAGAATTGCCTATCACTAGTTTCCTAAACTCTAATGCTATCTCTATCTATTTGGTTACACAAAACTCCTATCAACACTAAACGAGGTGCTCGCTACAAAGTCAGTCCCCAGTCTGACTTTCTTACTCGCGTGGCTACACAGCACGCGGAAGGACCTTGAGGTGTCCTTCGGCTTTTTGCGTGCCGTTACACCTGGCACGCTTACATTAGCTGTCTCCTGTTGAGTGGCAATCGTGGCTATCACGTAGGCGTGATTCTGTCGTGACCAGAGTGCTAACCATCTGGTCAACGTCTCCGTGTCTCATGAGAGAACTAGTTAATAGTCCCCCATTCTATCACCTACCCTGCCCTTATATCGGGCACTGTATCACCTCTAATCTATTTGAGGTTGACCACTCTTCCCGGTGGTCTTCTATCTTGAGGCAGACCTCCGGCCCTTAGGTTCCAGTCTTTGACAAATACAGACTCAGTTTCTTCAAGAAAAGCCTGGAACTGACTTTGATTGGGTACATGTGCCCGAATGAAGTTCACACCAGAAACGACTGGTTTCAGTACACAAGAAATGTCTAAATATTTCCCACGGAGCGCTTGCTAATGTATGATGCAGTGTGTGAACAGAGCGCCTGGAATTTGCAAATCTTCAAACTGAGCCCTGATCTGCCCCATCAGTCCCTTCCTCACTCCTGCCATGTTTTGTCCACCATCAACTGTAACACATCGAAGCTGATTCCACTGAAGGTTATAGTCTTGCAAAACTTGTTGCACTTCCATGAAAATTTCATTTCAAGTTGATGTTCCATGCATGCTGCAAAGGGATGCTAACTCTTCCTTTATATGAAAGTCCAAATCGGATCGGCAGGGGTTTTGGAAGAATATCAAAACTGAGAGGGAAGACCAGGAGAACTTTTAATCAGATAGCGGTGGGAACGATTAGTAGTATGACTCTTCGCTGGCTGTTGAACGAGGGGACGGAGCACGTATGGGAATGTCCTGTGTGCAGTGATGTCGGTTCTTAACTCAACTCAACTCAACTGAAAGTCCACATTAACACAACGAATGAACACGAGAAGTTGTCACGTACTCGAGAGATCAGTAGACTCATCCAGCGCCAGAGGATATCACAACAAGTTCCTTATTTTCTCGCGTATCTGTAGCACTATGTTCTCTCCAAGTTCTTCTGTTCTTCGCACAACTGCACTTGCCGAGAGGCTGATAGTTCCAAACAAATCGGCTTTATCAGGACACAAATCATTTGCTGCTTACATGCTACTCTTTTCAGCAAACATTCTCTCGAAGACATTTCTTTGTGTTTCTAAACCACGTTTCATGGACTCATATTTCTCAGAGCGTAACTTTCAGAAAACCGAATATATTTATATATGTTTTGTTTCGTAGTGACACCGAAGATTGTAATCTTTGAAAACGGCAACACTTTCGCTGCATACTATGCAAATGATTTTCTGGTCCTTTGTTTCCACACAAAACGTACTTTACTCCCCATTCTTCACTCTGCGTCCACGTTTCTTTTCATAGTAGCCATAATGAAGGGTGAAGTAAATGGGATATGAAAAGGAAAAGACACTGAATTAGAAACAAAATTAAAACCCATTGAAACACAAGAAAAGCAGAGGACTATACGTCACTAGTGTAGCTACGGCTCACCAAAGGTACATAAAACGTTTATAGGTACCTTTGGTAATAGAATATGTCTCATAATAAAGTGTGCAAATATATGTAAATAGGGCCGGTCTAAATAAACAGCATAGAGCAGAGTTTTTCAATCGGGGTTCCGCGAGTGGCAGCCAGAGGTTCCGCCTAAACAGACTGAAATAGCCTAAGTGCAACATTTCTGCCCATCTGGTTTATTACATAAAGTAGAATAGACACTTAGATCATCGCACAGAGTTCCTCGAGCAACGTAAACATGTATGTAAGAATCTGCTCCATCAGAAAGTTTGAAAAACACTGGCCTGGAGACCAGCTCGATTATCACCTTGACCGGGGAATTCTTCTGAACTGGGGATAACATTTTCGTAACAATACGAGGCTTCAATGGCATTTTTATGCTATGTTTACTTTATTACCTCTATTCACACATGCAGTTCACCTACCTATCACTGTCAAACAAAGAAATCCTTGTTACATACCTATAAAATGGACGACTGTCAAAAAGGAGCATCTGGAGCATTGGACCTGTGTTGACAGCCGAACGCATCTAGGGAAGGGAAAGATGTGTGTGTGTGTGTGTTGCCATGGAAACCATGGACACGTCAGAGCGTAGGCGGCGCTACCTCGAGCCGGGGATATACTTGGGAAGGCGCAAAATAAGCAAACATTACAATAAACAAGAAAATCTAGATACAATAATTTATAATTTAAAATAGTAATGTTAAGACACACAGCAGCCAGGAGGTCTCCGCATGTATGGAGATCTCCTATGATTCTTAACATAACATTTACATTTAAATTGTATAACAACGTCTCGTGTCCCATGCGTTATATCAAGCAAGTTCGAGTACCGTTGGCTTGCTGGATGAAATGATGTCGCGGGCCGGATCCGGCCCGCGTGCCGTAGTTTGGTGACCCCTGATCTAGACAATATATCTAGAGGCAACTCACTATCCGCCATCTGGTGGACGCGCCTAGTAGTAGGACATGTTCTTACCCCAGGGTGGATAAAGAATCACTTAAAAAGTGAGTCAAGACCAAAGGTTATTTGTGACACAACATTACATGCCCAGTATTATTTTGTGATAGCTCAAAGACCTAGTGCAACACGTTGCTAACTGAAGGTAAACGTATACTTGTCTAGCTAACTAAATTATTTGCTATATTAATTTAGTTACCACATTATCTTAGTTATCATATTGTTTGCATATCCTTTACAGGACATTGCTGTCAACATCAGCATCTTTCAGTTGATTGTTGATTTCTTGGCAAGATTACGCTCAGTAGTTTGCTATTGCTTTCTGAGCGGCCGGCTCACATACCCCGTAAGTTACCGACGCGTTTCGAACCACTGCTGATTCTCACCGTCGTCACGTTATTTGCGAGATTATACGAGATTACGGAGAAAAGTCGCTAACCTCTAGCCCAGGAAGCCGGCAGTTATCATATTAAGTTATTATATTAACTTAGTTACTACATTAAATTATTTACTACATTAACTTAATTGTGGCATTTATTTAGTTATTATATTAAAGTTGAATAAATGTAAATATTTTAGTGGTTAGTGAAATGCGACGACCAGGTGCGGGGAAAACATATTTAGATAAATATAAAATTATTTACTCAGGAGGGAAGGACTACAAACGGGGAGTTGATATAATTTGGAGGCAAATAAGTTATAAAACAGTTAATGGATTTTGGGAAATCCCAGATAGAGTATCATTAATGAAACTCCCTGGCAAACCTCTGAATATTAGCATAATACAAGTATATGCGCCAAAAGCAGACTTTAAAGAAGAAGATATAGATATATCAGACATGGCCGTGGACCAGTGTAACCATTTTTAAATGACAATGTAGGCAACGAAAAGGTGAGTGGTGTGACTGGTGGCTAGGGCCCAGGTGATAGAAATGAGAGAGGTCACAGATTAATATCATGGGTAGAATACCATGAAATGGTAATAGGTAACACATGGTTTAAACAACATCCTCGACGATTACATACGTTGGAAAGCACCGGAGATAATGTTCGCATTCAGATTGATTACATACTGACTCTAAGGAGATCCAGAAGCAATTTATTAGGAGCAAAAAACTAGACCAGGAGCAAATGGCTATAGTGATCATGTTCCAGTTATAGGAAACGAGGTTAAGACTTAAAAACATAAAGAAAACTCCAAATAGTATAAAATTAGACCTAGCATTAATTAAACAGACACAGACATCAGAGAAAGGTACAATGTTACTGTAAAGAACAGATAATATGCTATGGAGATAATACAGTCTATTGATGAACAATGGGACATATTGCGGGAATCAATCCAACAGACATTAAGTGAAATCATCCCACCTAAACATTGAATTGCACAAAATAAGTGTATGACAGATGATATTTTGTTGATGGACGAAAGAAGAAATAAAAAGCAAGATAAAGAAGAATATAATAGAATACATAAAAAATTGCAAATAAATACGAAGTATTGTCACACCACTCCTTGGGGTAGGGGAAAGTGATGTCACACCTTACTAACGGGAGGTAATCTGCCTGGGACTAGGTACACCCGGTCTACGTGACCGCACCGGTCTCTGAATACCTATCTCACTTCAACTAACCACGGGATACTACCCACCCACACATCGTCCTGAATGCATGACTCAACACTCAACTCTGGCATCTATATGGAAACAAAAATGTGTATTGTACAAATGAGGGTGATGATGGTGGGGATGATGATGATGAGATAGACCTATTAACCGATAGAACAGTCCAGACAGCAAGCCTGGGAGTAGCTTAAGGGTGGAGCAGTCATCACTGGAAAGGCTTCGAGTAGACGCTACAGGTCATCTTGTTAATAGATCTCACCAGATGTGGATAGTCTTCCATCCAGCTCTCGTCTTCGCCCAGATGAAAGGATAATGGTTGGTCGACCTGGACTAGTTCCGGAAAACCTACTCCGTGATGCTCCAAATGAGTGTTCCACACAGATGACGAAATGTTCAAGATTTGGCAGGAGGCCACAATATGAACACGGAGTTGCCCTCTCTGATAAAATTCAAAAGAGTGTCATAAATATGAGAGCAATTTCTCAGATGATGATGGGGAATGTTGATGCTGGAGATACAGTCTCTAGACTCCAGTGGATTCATAGGCCAAAATGGCCTGGCACTCAAAGTCAATACAATCTGGTTCTAGCTGGTAGTGAATCTGTAAAAAGTTCTGATACAAGACACAATCACTCCATAAAGGTACTTGCCGTCAGTGTAGTCGGTCAGCAGATATCATAGACATAGTAAACATACTTGGTATTGACGACGGCCAAGGGTTAGTCGGACTCAACCTCCAGGGTAGTAAACTCTGGTGACACAAACATGGTAGGATTCATAGTAGGGTTCTTGGTCCGCTAAGCTCACTTGCCTGGTCTCAATCACTGGACCCGTCACCAACTGATAAGACTTCACTCAAGAAGATAGAACCTGTGGAAGAGAACACTCAGTGAAAGTATCTTCTTCTTTGCGTTCATCCGGAGTGATTTTTTCAGATGTGATTGCGGTGTGTCTGGTTAGGCACCCTCGGGTCGAAACCCTCAGGCCAACACATCCGACTTTTAGCGTGCATTTTTGACCAGGTTAGCAATCCTGGGAGACTCTCACTTTTGTGGTACCGTCCACATCTCAGCTGGTCTAGTTGGAACAGTCGAAGACTACACGGTCATCCCTCAAGTGAAGGCAGGGACAGTCCATAGCATTTTCCGCCATCCTGGGTGGCTTCCATAATTGCAGAGCAGGCACATAACGCTCTGGTGCTGGGTTTACCGAGGGAATCGTCACGTCCTGCTCATGGCTGTTTTAATTCCTCACTTCAATATATTGGGCATTTCGCTCGCCCTGGGCCGTTCCTGCACACACCAGTCAGCTCTGCGGTTGGTTTCCACTAAGCGAGTTTTCGGACATGTGCTTGTCCCTGTACCCATCAGAGCTGTTCCAGGCACGGCGGACATTCGGAAAACTACCTAGTCAGAGCTGTTCCGAACAAGAGCGGCATTCGGAAACTAGGTAGTCAGAGCTGTTCCTAGCACGGGAGACATTCGGGCGAGACATTTCACTCGGACGTAAATGCGTAGTGTCAATTTTTAGTTTGCCACCCGTAGGACGACACTTCCGACTTCCGGCGGGCATTTTTTTAGTGAGGTTAGCCTTCCTCTGGTTTCGAGACACGTTAGACTGTTGTAATGTCACCCACATCTCAGCTGGTCAAGATAGAACGATCAACGATATCGTGGTCTGCCCTCAAGGGAAGGCAGGGGCAGACCATGGGCATTATCTCGCTATCCAAGGAGGCTTCCATAATTGCAGAGCCGGCACATATTGCTCTGAGACTGGGCTCACCCAAGGAGTTTCCACGTCCTGCTCATGGCTGCTTTAGTTCCTCACTTCCATGTGTTGGGCATCCCACTTGCCACTGATCGCTCAATCACACGCCAGGAGCGGTCAGACTGCGAGTGACATCCACTCGGTAAGCTTTTGCTTGTGACTTTAGACCACGCAATAGGTTCGCTCGCCGTGCGTTCCATTTTGCGTTGATGAGACATTATTCCACTTTTGTCTACACTCACTATGAGTTAGATACAGACAGTTTCCGTAACCCTTCGACTGGGGCACTTTTCTGACTTTTTTGTACTCGCTCACGAGGTAGGCTACATGTGCTGCCGGCTCAGCACCTTACCTTCGTGCAGCAGTGAACGGGAAACGGCCAGGCCCCTTCATCCGGGAATCTCTCATATCCCCCAGCTGGGAGCCTTCGAACATGTATCAGACCTGAGCATGTAGCTTGCTCAGTATCATGTTTCTATTTTCCGGTAGACGGGTATCAGCCTGGCTCTAAGATCCGAGGGTTTGTGGCTTAGAGGCGTTCAGCCACAGCCCTCGACAGAGAGCCTTAAGAGTTTTGTCCGGACCAAGAAATTCTGCCTTTGTGCACCTCATTTAAATTTTGACTGCTATCCTCAGAGCAGCAGGTTGTGTCTCTCTTAGTCTGGTCCCTATCCCATAAGCTGTCCGATATGTAATTTTTCACCCATCGGCAAGCAAATGGGGTCTATGGGACACGCAAGCTCCCCCACCACGTCAAGGTGGAGACACATCGGGGGAGGTGAAAGTATCTAGAACCAAGCTTACCCTGAGTGATTTCACTCTCACCACCTTCCTCAGCCATATGGACTCTTTCCAGGCGAGTGCTGATCCCTTCATATGCCACTCACATGTGCCAGAGAAGAACTGGGCTGTCAGCAACCGATGTAACAGGCATTCTAGGATACTTCTCTCGCACCACACAAAAGACTTGCTAGTCGTACGAGAGGAATTGGTTACACATTTTATTGCCACTGGCTCTTTGTATCACATCATTGTACAACAAACAGTCGCTAACAAATCACACAAGAGTAAATGCACAGAACTTCCTATCACTAGTCGTTTCCTAACCCTAACGCTAATCTATCTATTCGGCTAACGAAACAAGCATCGCTAAGCGATGTTATCACTATGAAGTCTGTGTCCCATCTGATTCTACTCCGCGTGCTGTTTACACAGTACGCGGAAGGACTCAGGGCACACTACGGCTTTTTGCGTGCGGCCTCATTTAGCACGCTCGAGTAGGGCCTCTCTTGAGTTACACTCTAGATTCACGTTGCCGTGATCATGCCGTGACCAGAGTGCTAACTCTCTGTTTGACACCTCCGTGTCTCATGAGAGAACTATTTAATAGTTCCCCTTCCTATCACCTACCCTGCCCTCATGTAGGGGCACTGAGTTACCTCTAATCTACTGGAGGTAGACCACTCATTCAGGGTGGTCTTCCTCCTCTATATTTGAGTCTTTGACACACACCCTCCCCTCCTGTGTTGCGTTACAAACTTTGACTCATGGTTGTGACGCAAGAGGTTTCTAAAAAATTAGTGTATCTAATTTTTGTCAAAGACTCCTGATAACTTGGGTTCTGGGCATCCCATTAGACGTCTACTGACTATTGTCACAGTGTAGTATCACTTTACTTGGCTATAGCTGATCGCCACAAACTTGTCAGGTTGGCGTGAGCCCTCTTCTCAATCGCAATATTATATAATTAGAGGTTTGTCTGAACCGGACCGTTGTCTTATAAGACCTGCCCTCAAATAGTAAATTAACTCACTACCCATACAAAGTTGACTTTCTTAGGGTCAACCCATGAATTGCTTCATGTCCCCCATATAATATTAAACAACCCTTGCACAAGCTGTGTGCGACAGGCTTTACCTATCTCGCTTCCGCATGTAAAGTTATCTTTCACTGTTAAGTTAGTGTTTCGTTGTATATTGTGTCCCCTGTCCCGAAGTTATATCCCTTTGTTCTAAAAATGTATGTGCTTTACATGTGTGTTTTCCTGGTTGTTTGCGTGTTTGAATCTATCTATTAATATAATTTAACTTCTAACACGTGTGTCTGTCTATAACTATGTATGCCAGTTAGTTTTCAAGTGCCATAATTCGGTTAAATGTGGCCACAAACAAGTGTATAACACTAATTCGTGACCACGTTTCCGTCATATGAGACTTAAAATACTCTATCTAGGGTTTACTCTAAACTACACATAATACATTTAAGACAGCACATTCCAACACTGAAAACAAACGCCCGACGCAGACAAATAATAAAAAGTCGCGCTGAGCGGCAGAAAAAATCTGCTGGCTGCCTTCACTCTCCATTGTATATTTACCATTTTCTCTCACTTTCACACTTCTGTCACACATCTTTTATTCTCACACTTCTGTCACACATCTTTTATTCTCACACTTCTGTCACACATCTTTTACCCTCACAATTATTTAAAAACATTGAAGTGACACTGTACAAGTTTAGCTCAGTTTGAAAAGAGTTGAGCTTCATGACTGTGCTTAACTTACTGCACGAGTCATGTATTTACAAAATATTTACATGGGTGAAATAGGGTTGATAGACTGTACCCTGATATTATTAAACACTATATTCTATATAAATACTAATACTAATTCTCTAAATATCTATATTCTATTTTGTTGTACAAGATTTATCTAATTTAAGGGAAGTAATCTAACTATTTAACAAAATGAAAATGATGTGAAATGAGTTATGTATCTTTATGAAATGGGTAATGTAAAATGTAAGAAAAATTCTAAATAATGTTTTTAATGTTTAAATGAAAAAATATAATGGATGATGGATATTTTTAACTACATGGTATAAATGATGTATGTTCATAAGTATAATACTTTGATCCTATAAAATATAACCTAATTTTAGTCCTAAATGATGAGGTTGTTAAAGTGTTCATAACGATGGAATGAAATAAAATGGAATTAAATGACTACATGGTGTTGTTCCTATCTTAAGCTATTTATACTAATATTTGATTCGCTGTCATTTAGTTTGCTGTAATATTCTAATCTATGTTTCTAATTTTTTAAACCACTTTGTAAACCACTTTATCCTACTCTAATTTTATGCTAAGTAAGTGGGTAAATTAATCTCATCTCATCTCATCATGTTCCTCTTGTACCTTGCGGTGTCGAGGTGAAGTATAAACTTCGTGAGAGTGCCCGGTTATGGGCTTCGTATATCGACATTCCCATGGATTCTGTTATTCCCTCCGTCCAGCGTTTACGTGGTCGGCCTCTTCCTCTGTTTCCATCTGGTCTGTACGTCATTGCCTGTTGTGGCATGCTGTTGACTGGTAGCCTACTTGCATGGCCAAACCATTCAAGTAGGCTACCAGTCAACAGCATGCCACAACAGGCAATGACGTACAGACCAGATGGAAACAGAGGAAGAGGCCGACCACGAGCTAAGTAAGTGGGTAAATTAATGATTTATCTAAACTAAAAACAAATTCTCTTATGTTGCCTAAATCTAATCTAACTATATTAAAGTAACTAATCTAACTATAATTTACCACTATTTTAAAACCGTAATATTACATATCACATTAAGTATATATACATGATGTCTATTTACCTCAGGTTAGTGGTTGCCATAACGTATAGAAATTGCTTTCGTTGGCATAGTTCATATATACACACTTATCCTGGGTATGCTATCTACACTGCACAGTCATACTTGTGACCTATGGGTATTTTTACACTCGTTGAGTCCGCTGGTGTCGTAGACAAGTATCTTCGTGTCTGTTATTTCACAATGTTCTGACACTGTTCTGATATGAGTAACATAGGTGATTCACCGGAGCACAAATGGAGCATAGTAAGTAACGAGCTGTCTATGTACACACGGTGATGTCCTTGTTCTTGGCGCACAGCTGTCATTCTGCTGTCTACGGACACATGGTAGTTCACTGTTCTTCGCACACAGTTCTGATCCTGATGTCTATTTACACAATAGTATAATCTATACAGGATACGTTAAGTGTATAGTAAATGAACATTTCTTAAACTACCTATTCGTGTGGAATATCAGGTATTTCTACCTCAGATGGTCGACTAAGGGTATCAGCAAGGATGTTGTCCCTACCCTTAATATGCTCTATACTAAAAGTATAATTCTGTAATATTAACGACCACCTGTAGATGCGGTCATTCCTATGTACCCCACTTTGTATGACCGTGATCGGGGAGTTGTCAGTCTGGACCACAAAGTGATTACCCGCCAGAAATCGATGCAACTTCCTCACCGAATAGATGACGCTTAGGGCTTCCAACTCTGATATGGAATATCTGGACTCAGCCGGTGTGATCTTGCGGCTCACGTAGCAAATCGGATGGAAGATGCCATCATAAAATTGGCCTAGTACTGCAGCGATGGAAATCCTGCTGGCATCTGTCCTAAGATAATAAACGAGCCTAGGATTAGGCAAGCGGAGGATTGGTACATTACTAAATAGAATTTTCAATTTTGACAATGCAGAAATTAATAATGCATCTTTGACATCCAATTTTACTGATGCTTTTAAAACATTTGAAAATACACTTGTAATTTCAGCTAAGTTCGGTATGAACTTGCTATAATAATTTACTAAACCCAAAAGGCTCCTGACCTGCTTTTTTGTTGTAGGCATGGTCAGGTTCATAATTTTGGTAATAATTCTATTATCAGTTTTCAGTTGTCTTTGTGAAATGACATGACCCAAAAAATCAATTTCTTGTAGGCCCAATTCGACTTTTCTCGGTTTGACCTTGAGACCGAAGAGTCGCAACCTATCGAAGACATGTCTTAGTTTCAGTAAGTGTATTGTCCAGTCCTCTGTATGGACACAAATATCATCTATATAGGTCACTGTATTCGTCACTCCATGTAGCAAATCTCTAGTTAAGCGTACGAAAGTGGCAGGAGCATTACGAAGTCCGAAAGGAAGAAATCGCCACTCGTAAAGACCTAGAGGTGTTGAGAATGCAGTAAGATGGATAGATTGAGTCTACATAGGGACCTGCCAATATCCCTTAGTAAGGTCTAATTTAGAAAAGATTTTAGAGGTGGACATATCCAGAATAAGATTTTCGCAGGAAGGAATTGGTTCTGCGTCGATCTTAGTGACGTTGTTGAGTTTTCTATAGTCCACAAAAAGACGAATGGTGGAGTCTTTTTTCTTGACTAGGACGATTGGAAAGGAGTACTCAGATGTAGATATTTGAATGATTCCACTAGCTTCTAAATTAAGAATTTCCTTATTTAGATTTTCCCTATAGCTAAGTGGGATAGAGTACGGCCTGCACTTGATAGGCTTCGAGTCCGAAAGAAGGATGGAGTGCTCGATTCTGTCCGTCCTACCTGGAATGTCGGAAAATATGTCCTTATATTCAGTCACTAATTCTATTATCTGTCGTCGTTGTTCATCTGTCAGTCCCGTTTCTAATCGTATGCAATCTAATGTAGCAGTCTTGTCCACAATTGGAACGGGTAGTTCCATCCCGTCGTCGTCTACCTGATTCAGTACGGTTGTGGTGCTAAGTGCGTTTTCTGTAATCTCACTAAGTGTATGCATCTCGTCGGATTTGCCAGTCTCGCTAACTAGTGTAGTTGCGTTGTGTACGTCTGTCGTCTCATCCAATGATGTGGGTGCATTGTGTTCGTCTGTCTCTAATTCTGTCTCTTGTCGTGAAAAGTAGGGTTTCAACATGTTGATATGAAATATCTTTAAGTGTCCATTTATCGATATTTCATAATCGACATCAGAAATTTTTCGTACCACTTTGAATGGCCCTTGCCATGAGGTCAATAATAAATTCCGTTTGTCTGGAAGTAATAGAAGTATGTCTTGATCTGGTTCAAGATTAATTGTTCTCGCACCTTTGTTTGCGTATTGGCGGTAGATTTGACCCTTCCTCTCCAAAGCTGCCTTAGCTATGATACACGATTTCATGATTTTATCTCGTGTTTCTGTCACCATTTCATAAGGTGTTTTTGGGGTTGGAATTTCAATGGAATTAGTTATCACCTGATGATAAATTGTTAGGGGTCCACGTGGGTTAGCCCCATACACTAATTCAAATGGTGAGAAACCCGTGCTTGAATGGGGAATCTCCCGATAGGCGAACAGCACTGTTGGTAACAGTTTATCCCAATCAGCTGGGTTTTCTGCTGTCACCTTAGCCAGCATGTGCTTAAGGTCTCTGCTAATTTTTTCTACTATTCCATTGCTGGCTGGATGATAAGCTGTTGTAAAATGCTGTTTAATCCCTAACATTTTCGTAAGGGCTTGCGTCGCAGCCGATATGAATTGAGTTCCACGATCGGATAAGATGGTACGTGGAAATCCGAATCGCGAGAACAAGTGTAGAAATACATTGGCAACGTCTTTGGGGGTGATGTATTTCAAAGCTACTGCCTCAACCCACCTTGAACATAGGTCTACCATTGTTAAGATGAAGCGATTTCCTTTGCTGGACACCTGATTCAGGGGTCCAACAATATCTACCGCCACACTTTCAAATGGTCTAGAGGCCAGTGTTGAAGGTTTCACTTCAGCTGTAGGATGTTTACCCTTACGTACTAGTTGTTGACAGACATTACACGAACGACAAAATAATTTTATATCATTACAAAAACCTGGCCAATAAAAATGAGCCTGAATTCTGGCCCTGGTTTTGTCGTATGCAAGGTGACCAGCAAACGGTGACTCATGTGCAATCTTTAGCACAGTTTGGCGATGTTGTACAGGTAACACCGTTTGCTGAATCTCATGGTTACCAGTTGTATAATATCTAGTAAGAATGCCATTATTTAATCTGAAGAACCATGATGCGTTCTTTGTCACTTTTGCTCGTTCTTTCAATACTTTTAAATAAGGAGACAAACTAGGATCAGCTTTCTGCTGTTCTATGAATTTTTGTCTGTTGGTATCATCAGTGCTAGATGGAGAAAGCACTAGTAGTCTCTCATCTTGAAGCGTGTCTTGATGTTTTATAGTGTCTGCTCTGGTTGTTGCATTAGCTGCATTCAGTTGGTTCCATGCAGTTATTTCATCGCTAGTACATTGTTTTAGTTGGGGTAAGCATCCCAAAATTAAATCAGTACAAGGGTTGTCTAGTATTGCACAAGTAAAGGTACCAGAAAGGAAAGGAGTGTTAATACGGGCTTTGGCCAAAGGGTAAATTTCAATATTACCCGAAAAGGTTCGGCATTTGACAGAGTCACATGTATAATCATTTGGATTCACCAGTTCCTTTCTAAGACAAATAAGGGTGCTGCCGCTGTCCAGCAAACATTGACATGGTCTGTCGTTGACCATTGCATTGTGGAACACTAAATTGCCTCTGGAGGCTAATGCTGCATTTACACTCTCAGTTGAGAATGGTACTGTATGTCCACATTCTAATTTTCTGTCTGCATGAAATTGGTGACATCGCTCACAACTGTCAAAGCTTAATATATCGTTTACACAACACACATCTTCAGATTGGTTAAAATGTAATTCATTTTCAACTTCACACTCAGTCTCACTACCACTATCAGAAGATGTATCAATCAAAATAGCATTGTTGGCCTTCATTCTTTGGCGGCCTAGGCACTTATTAGAATAGTGTCCGTAGCTGGAACAGAAGAAGCATTTGACTGCACGCCTGTATGCAGTTCTTTTGTTTTGTTGCTTCTTAATGACCATCTCAAGATGTGACGGATAGTTTGGTGATTTATCACACATAGAATAAGTATCATGAAAAAGTTGACAGTAGACACATTTTGACACTTTCTTATCTTTCTTATCGACTCTATGAAATGGTTTTCTATTACTCTGATAGTTTTTAGGTTGGTCCTTTACAAAAGAAACTATTTCAGAGTCGCTATTTGATGTCTTAAAAATATCTCTATTTGAGGAAAAATATGCAGAGCCTTTCTTTTCAAATTGTTCTATGGTCTCAATGTCTGACTGCTGCAGGAATTTAGCGAAAGGAGATGGTATAGTGGATATGACTTTATCCATGGCTATTAAATTTTTAAGTTTGTCAAAATCTTTTCCTATTTTTGATGCACTAAGCCATCTATTTAGTACGCTTTGTACATTTGAGACATAATCGATAAAGGTCTCATTTGGCTTAGGTTTTAAATTGGAAAACTGTACTTGATACCCAGGGGCATCAAGTAAGAAATGTTGCATTATCCTATCATGGATGTACTGATAGTTAGATCTAAGGTCAGTTGGTATAGATTCTATTACTTTAAGGGGCTCACCACTCAGGTTTTTCATATAAATCATAGCCCACATATCGATTGGTACTTGGTGGTATTTTAGTTGATATTCGACATTTTCTGTCCAGGCTGATATAGAATCTTCTTTACAGAATGGTTTGATAATGTTTTTGTACTTATTAAATTTATTTTCTTCTTGCTGACTTTTTAGTTTTGTAGCAGAGATCTCTAAGTGTGAATCTACATCCATACCTTTCATCTTTAACTGTGTCTCTGATTCTACCTGTATTTGTTTTTCTTTCACTCTTGCCATTTCATCTATCTCTTTTTGCTTTAATTCTTTCTCCTGATCCAATTGTTTTTGCTTTAATTCTTTCTCCTGATCCAATTGTTTTTGCTTTAATTCTTTCTCCTGAACCAATTGTTTCTGTTTAATCTCCTTATCATGTTCCAACTGCTTATGTTTAGTTTCTTTATCTTGTTCTATTTGCTTTTGTTTAATCTCTAACTCCTTTTGTTTTGTTATCTCAGCTAGTTCTACAATCTCCTTTTGATGTTGTCTTTCTCGTGCACGTTCATCTCTCTCCGCATCTTTTGCTTCTTTAAATTTTTGGTCAGCATATTGCTCTAATTCCTTTCCTGTGTATTGTAAGTCCTTGCCTGCTTTTATGAAATCAGCTAAAGTTGCCATGTTGTTGGGGGGATTAGCTAAATTTGATAGGCACTTAAATATTTACTCCTTTATTTATATTAGATATGTTAGGTTATTAAATAATTGAGTACACAAAAGATATACTCTTAGTTTATAACCTCAAAAACAGATCACAAGAAATATGCTAATACATCACACGCTGAAAAAGAGATGCATTATTAATCATATTGCATGCAAAATCATTTGGGTATACTCATCTTAACTTTCCAGATCAATCATGTACACTCGTTTGGCACCTCAAGTTCACTCGTCTGGTAATACCACACCCAGCTTGAGTTATGCTTTTACCCAGCTGTTGTTCACCCTGGTTATCAAGAGCATCAACAATTAACCACTTGCAAACGATATATAAGTCTAGACAATTTTTACAATTACAAGCACCAGGAACATATAATGTGGTTTAATTAATATTAAATGTCACTGTCCTGTCTTCGTTCTAACGTCTTATGCCTTCCCTATCTCTATCTGTTTAATCTATGGAAGTGATGTGCAGACTGCGTCTTATTTGCATAGCCAAGTAGTGCCATCGCGACGGTAACAAATAAAGAAAATATGAAAATAATTAAATAAATGCTTTGAAATAAATATAAAAGTAATAATATTGTTCAAATAAATAAATATATTCAATAAATAACTATTATAAACAAATAATATTTGGTATAAGGCAAAGATTCAGGCGAGCAGCCGCTTTGCGATTTGTAAACAATCAGTCGCTGTACTGCAAATGGCGTACCGCAGCTGTTTGTCAGCCGCGACACGTCAGAGGCGCAGCGCTATTTTTAGCTTGGAGAAATCGATATTTTTCTCGGCACATTTTGTGTATCGCTCCGCCCTGAATCATATTTTACAAATACTCGTAAATAAATAAGTAATTATAGAAATAAATGTTACAAAACTATAATAATAATACTTACAAATGAGAAGAAAACATATTCGTAAGCACAAAATGATTCAATAAGCACAAATAAACATAACTTGGTCACGATGGGCACAGCTCGCACTTTGCTCTGTCTGCACACGCCATTGTCACTAACGTAAATTAAACCCTGTGATTATCTAGCCGTAATACTAATTTAGAGCCGTGGGTGAGTGTTTTAGCTTGAACAATTGTCCAAGCCACACTTCTGACACCACTTTATCCTAGCCTGTCAGCAACCGATGTAACAGGCATTCTAGGATACTTCTCTCGCACCACACAAAAGACTTGCTAGTCGTACGAGAGGAATTGGTTACACATTTTATTGCCACTGGCTCTTTGTATCACATCATTGTACAACAAACAGTCGCTAACAAATCACACAAGAATAAATGCACAGAACTTCCTATCACTAGTCGTTTCCTAACCCTAACGCTAATCTATCTATTTGGCTAACGAAACAAGCATCGCTAAGCGATGTTATCACTATGAAGTCTGTGTCCCGTCTGATTCTACTCCGCGTGCTGTTTACACAGTACGCGGAAGGACTCAGGGCACACTACGGCTTTTTGCGTGCGGCCTCATTTAGCACGCTCGAGTAGTGGCCTCTCTTGAGTTACACTCTAGATTCACGTTGCCGTGATCATGCCGTGACCAGAGTGCTAACTCTCTGGTTGACACCTCCGTGTCTCATGAGAGAACTATTTAATAGTTCCCCTTCCTATCACCTACCCTGCCCTCATGTAGGGGCACTGAGTTACCTCTAATCTAGTGGAGGTAGAACACTCATTCAGGGTGGTCTTCCTCCTCTATATTTGAGTCTTTGACATGGGCCTAGGACCTGACAGGCTGCTAAATGTCCCGCTTCATCTTCCCTGGACTGGAGTATAGTTCGGGCCAAGGTGGCTGGTCACTCGTCACTGAGTTGTCGGCCTACTCTGCAAAACTTCTACTTGACATATAGGGTTAGTGAATCATTAGTAATGGTAGGCAGAATGGCCCTGAAGTAGGGCCGGTGATGAAGCCCCTGGACCCTTTATGGTCACGCCAATCTCCCTGGTGTACGTCCCTATTACCAACCAGCGCAGATATAGTACCGTGCCTCAGGTACAAAATCCAAATCCAATAGTATATACATGGTCTTAATAATTCTCCATTTAGCAGAGATCCACACCCCGTTCTCTCCCTCCCTCCTCAAGGGCCGGAGCATTTAGAACAGTGTCACTGACCATATAGGACAGCCCTGTCCCGTCGGTCAATTCTCACACATTGTCCACCTCTCCGGAATCCACTATATATTAAGATGGCTGTTCATTGAGGGACACTATCTATAAGACAGATGAGAGGAAAGCCAACAAGAGAAGCCAGTGGTCGCCCACCAAGTGACAAAGACTTTCGACTCAAGTCCCGACCTTGAAACGACCTACGATAGTTCTATATATCTTCGCACTACAATCGCCTCGCCGAGCTGCGTCGATTGAGCCCGCCCAGCGCCGCTAACACAATAAATATCCCTGTATTACACTGCTAGCAAATAAACGCTTCAACAGGTTTTGCCTTCAGGCAACGCCAGTAGTCTGTTCACACATGCCCCCCTTTCCCGCGCCACGGTTAGTACACACCGCCTATCACTATCGGGTCACCGAGTACCAAAGTTAAATAAACTAAAAGGTACACATACCTTCAGATTGCTGAACACAGTTTCCTACTGGAGTAGCTGTAACTCGGCGGACTAAACGTCGGATTTCTTTAACCATCTTGAGACATCTGTCGCCCAGCTCTCCCTAATGAAAACACACTGTGCACAAAAGCGTCTGTCCACAAGACCTGACAGCCAGCAACTGTTCTTTGTCCGCCCGGCCTAATCCACTGAGCATGCGCCAAAACCCTGCGCTGTCAGTCGGTGCTGGTCTGGGTTTTTAGAATCATCTAGAACGCCAGCCAAAGGGCGGTAATTTTCCAGAGAACCGGGTCGGGCAATAGTAGGGTTGTCTGCCTTATACCACAAGGTCGAATCTATGGCGTCGATCTCGTGACAAGTATGGCTGAATCAATAGTGCAAGGACATTTGGACAAACTATGGACAAGACTCATATTTCATGTATCAACGAATAAATACAATAACAGGTAGGAGAACACCAACTACCACTGGATATTTACAACTGAATGGACACACATAGTATTATTTGGCACTCGAAGAAGAAGAAGAAGAAGAAGAAGAAGAAGAAGAAGAAGAAGAAGAAGAAGAAGAAGAAGAAGAAGAAGAAGAAGAAGAAGAAGAAGAAGAAGAAGAAGAAGAAGAAGAAGAAGAAGAAGAAGAAGAAGAAGAAGGAGAAGAAGGAGAAGGAGAAGAAGAAGAAGAAGAAGAAGAAGAAGAAGAAGAAGAAGAAGAAGAAGAAGAAGAAGAAGAAGAAGAAGAAGAAGAAGAAGAAGAAGAAGAAGAAGAAGAAGAAGAAGAAGAAAATAGAGATTAGAAGACGCACTAGACAACATAAAATTTGAAAGCTATAATAGTTACCAACCGGGATCGAACCTGTCGCCTCCAAATGACGACGGCGCCTCGCTGCAGGAACAAGTGTACTTCGACGCACGACCAACTAGGATAAACCCAGGGTCAATGAAGTCTTTCTGGTGATGGCGATTCCATCGACGATGAACTGTATTTTTCGTGGAGGGCTTTTGTGTTGGCATTCTGGCAGCGGCATTATGCACAGTGTACCTGTGCGGCTGTTGGCTTGCCGGGACTCCTGTCTATTCCATTGTTCACATTTGGCAGTGAAGGGCATTTTTTATGATATTCACTGGCACAGAAACGGAGCATAGTGGGGACGACCCGTTGCCGTGAAGTTGGAACCGCGACTAACTAACTTAATTACAAGCATATGCTGCGCATCAGCGAGAAATCGAACTGAGAGGTCAGCGAGAGGTCCAACCTATTGTGTGGTTGGTTCCATGGTCGATCCAACCTAAGATGGTACCAGGACATGACTTGGGAAGTAAAGTATGCCGGGTAATACTGACCACGTGACCCACCCAGCGCCGACTGGACTACACAAATATGAGTTTACCACCACATGCCTCTATCGCGCATGCGTGTAAACGGGTTCATTACTTTACTGCTCTGGCCTGGACTTTCTGCCATACTACTCAAACTTAATCTTCTGTTAACTTATGTTCTATTTCATTGTAAGTGTTGTATGTACAAACATGTTCTGAGTTTTTATGTTTAATTTCTAAAGTTTGTGTGATATTCATTTTGAATTATTATTTCAGAAACGCTCCAGTGCTGATGGTAAAGTCTGCATTGCATGAAAACCACAGCGTACAACTGCTTCAAACCACAGCCACGAACATACTCAGCCTAAAGGGCAACGGTATTGTCCCGCGGATTGATTATTCTCTGTTAAAAGAGCCCAGAGAATGACGGATCTCTTTTCTGTTAACTGGCTGCTGATTGGTGTAGTTTTCGTTGTACAGTTGCCAGGTAGGGAACTACATTTATTATAATCATCAACACCGTCATCATTATCGACCTGACATCCTCCTTCATGACCACCAACTTCTTTCTAATCATTGTCATCCTCATAACCGATAAGAAGCCCACATCCTCATCTTTCTTTGCTTTCTCCTCCTCATAATCATTAGCCTTATTATCCTCATTGCCATGTTGTTGTTGGAGTAGATTTTATAGGCTGGCTTGTTTTGATGTAGGACAACAGATAATTCTGATTGTTCACAGCTGAGACAATATGACTCAATAACACTTGCGTCGCAGTGCAAATTAAACTTTAATGGTAACTATCGGTGACCCAAATTCCAAGCATCACCAATGTCTCATCCCATTCGATGTTGATTCTGCATGATAAGTGTTTACATTCAAGGTAATCTGACCCGGAGTCTCTAGCTATCATGTGGCCCCTGTTGTTATAGCATGAGTTGCCATCTTACCGGTACCAACACTGGACTTTCAGAGAGTCAAATGGAAAACGTATACAACTTGCACTTGGCTCTGTTCCAAAAACACTGACTACAGATTGAACTAGCTTCCTGTGGATGTAACTGTGTTTTTACTGTGCGTGATGGGGTCTTCACTGCTCTTGCTTAAGGTCTGTGTACGCATTTTTATATATTGACAGAGATATTACTTTTCCTCTGTACTTTAGAGTGTGTATTGTAATAAGGGACGTAAGTTGTATTCACTTTGTGTGTGTGTGTGTGTGTATGTTTTTTTTTCTTTTTTTTTTTTTTTTTGCTTTTAAACTTGTGATTACGCATTGTTGAAATGTCTAATAAGTACGAACACTGGCTCAGGAATAATGAGCTCAGAATTGGGCATGTAAACATCTGCCATCTATTAGGGAAGTTGTCCGAACTATCACTTATACTTAATCAAAATTTTCACATGTTCGGAATTTGCGAAAGTCGATCAAATGGTAACATCTCAAATGATGACATCGCTATCAGAGGTTTTAAAACCATTAGAAGAGATCCCTATCAGAAACAAGAAACAGGCATTGCAGTTTATACTTCCAACTCTCTTAACGCCCACCGCAGGCTAGATTTTGAAACCTGTGAGACTGAGTGTGTATGGCTTGAGGTTAAACTTCAAAATCGGTTACCGCTAGTAGTTGGCTATCTTTATCGAAACCCCAGTGCAGAAAATATCTGGTATGAAAAATTCACGACTATGATGGATGTAGTATTTAGTAATGCGAGGGAAATAATATTGCTACTTGACTTCAACATAGACACTAATAAATCAAACAAAACATTGGAAAACATAATAGAATCTTATAACTTCCAACAGTTAGTCAAACAAGCCACTAGAATAACTAAATCATCTGCAACACTTATAGATCATATTTATACTACGTGTGCTGACAACATCACAGAATATACTGTACCTATTAATGCAATGAGCGATCACTACCCAGTATGTTGCACGTGGTCGAAAAGAGGCACCAAAACTCCAAAACACAAACATATAAGTATAAAATATAGAAATTAAAAAAATTTCAATCGAGACGTCTTTTTACAGGAATTGCTCAACTCATTTCTGGACTATTTTTACCAGCTTCCTGACCCAGACGATGCTCTGGACCACTGGCTGAATACCTTTCTAAGTATATTTGATAAACATGTTCCATTGAAGGAAGTTCGTGTTAAACATCACACTAAGCCCCCGTGGATCACACAGGAGGTAGTTGAACTTATGAGAGACCGGGACAGGGCACATAAAAATATAGATATAAGTATGTACTGTAGTTTGAGAAACAAACTTCAATATGTTATTCGAAAGGAAAAGAAAAACTATTTTAAGAACCTAATAATAGATAAAACCAACACTAAAGATATATGGAAAGCAATTAATACCTTGACAAACAAACACAAATCATCACAATCATTACCATCAAATCAGGTTACATGTGATCAATTCATTAATTTCTTTCAGTCCGGACATAAACCAACTGAAGGTTGCAATACCAGATGCGCCTCATGACATATCTTTATTATCATCATTCTGTGAGAACAAATGCTATGGAGACATTCCCTCCAACATACCGCTAATGACGACAACTGAAGTATTTACTCACCTCAGTAATCTAAAAAAAACAATAACTCATCAGGACTAGATGAAATCAGTAATCGGATCCTTCGCCATGCTGCACCGGCGATCTGCAAGTCACTAACTTTTATATATAATCAATGTCTTACCAAAGGTCACTTCCCATCAGCCTTTAAAATCGCTAAAGTATATCCTTGTTTCCACCTTGTCGTGGTAGGGGAGCTTGAGTTTCTCAATGACCCTGAGAGCTATGCCGGCGGTAGCGTAGCTACCAGCAGGGCCTCCCAAGCCGGACAGGTCAAAGGGTAGAGAACAGACAAAGAGAAACACCCTGGTCCTCCAGGTTGGGGGTTGAAGCGTGGGGTTAACATCCCCACCTTTGTAAAAACCTTTCTTTGTTACGAAACAAATACATGAGCCTCGATATCGGACTGACTTATCTGGACAACGACCCTGGAACGTTAAAGGACTTTTGAGATTTGGAACATGGAATGTACGGACACTATATCGAGCTGGAGCTGCCGAAGAACTAACCCGGGAGCTGGGTGAATATCAAATGGATATAACAGCAATTCAAGAAATAAGGTGGCCAGGAGAGGGTACTTTAGAGCAAAATGGAATGATTATAATATATGGAGGAAACACCCAAAATAAACATGAATTAGGAACAGGATTTGTCATCAAAAAAGAGTTATGGGGGAACGTTTTAAACTTTAAAGCTTTTAATGACAAAATTAGTAAATTACGAATAAATGGTAATGGAAAAATATAACGATGATTAATGTACATGCACCTACTGAAGAGAAAGAAGATGATATTAAAGAAGACTTTTATAATGATCTGGAAGATGTCATAGAAGAAACCCCCAAACAGGACATCCTGATTGTGCTGGGAGACTTCAATGCAAAAATAGGTAGAGAGCAAACTAATAAAAAAGTGGCCGGTATGGAAAGCCTACATACAACTTCAAATGATAATGGGTGGAGAGTCATCAACCTGGCAGAAGCCAAAGGACTGCAGATTAGCAGTACCAGACTACAAAGAAAGGATATACACAAAAAAACTTGGAAATCATGTGACAAGAGAACCTATAATCAAATAGATCACATTTTAATTAACAACAGAAATGCATCAAACATACAGCAAGTCAGAAGTTATAGAGGAGCTGAGTGCCACAGTGACCACTTCCTCGTTGGAGCAAAATTTAAAATAAAACTTAAGAGAGCTTTCTATACTAAATTACAAAGATTACACCCAACATATAACAGAGAACAACTGCAAGACATTACAGTCAAAGAGAAATTTACAGATGAAATAAAATGTAAACTTGAAACTCTGCAAAACCCTTTGGAGGAAAGCGTTGACCAAACTTGGTTGAACATCAAGAATACAATTCAGTCTACCGCAGAAGAATGTCTCGGTGTGTTAACCACGCATAGAAAGAAGAGATGGTTCAATCAAAAATGTGAAGAAGCAGTCATTAGGAAGAAGAATGCCAGACATGTATGGTTAAATGACATCAATAACATCCAAAAGGAAGAGCATTATAGAAATGAATGTAAAGAGGCTACAAAAATAGTCAGACAGCAGAAGCGAGAATATATGAGTAATATAATCAAAGATATGGAAACTAATCACCAGAAAAATGAATCCAGAAAATTTTTTAAAGAACTGAAGTCAATGAAACGAGGGCACCAACAAAACACATATGGTTTAAAAGACAAAAATGGGAATATGATAAATACCAATAAGGAAATGTGCAACACATGGAAAGATTATTTTATTGAATTACTAAATTGTGAAGCTCCAAGTCACATTTTCCCACAGGAAGAGGTTCTAACATGCGAACCACAAATTGAAGAACCTACATTTGAAGAAATCCTATATGTAATCACACTACTTAAAAACAATAAGGCAACTGGGACTGATGGAATTGCTGCTGAATTTATAAAGGCAGGTGGCCATGCATTACATCTAAAGCTATACGAACTAATAATAAAAATCTGGAGGACAGAAGAATTACCCCATGACTGGAAAGAGTCATTATTGATACCTATCTTTAAGAAAGTTGACAAGTTCCAATGTGGAAATTATAGAGGAATATCACTACTGTCCACAAGCTATAAGATACTATCCGCAGTATTACTAAATAGACTAAAACCATATTCAGAAGACATATTAGGTGACTACCAGGCGGGTTTTAGACAAAACAGATCAACAATAGATCAGATATTTATCTTACGACAAATAGCCGAGAAACATTGGGAATATAAAAGAGATCTCCATAACATTTTTGTGGATTTTAAAAAGGCTTATGATAGTGTCCATAGGAATAGTCTATGGAATGCTATGCAGGAATTTGGAATACCAAGGAAGTTAATCAACATGACCAGACTATGCATGGAAGATACTTATAATATAGTAACATATAAAGGCAGGAAATCAGACCCCTTCCAAATAACATCTGGCTTGAAACAGGGTGATGCACTATCGCCGCTACTCTTCAATCTGGCTCTAGAGAAAGTTGTAAGGAAGGTAAAGGAGGAATGTGATATTGGAGGAACATCCAAGCTGCTTGGTTATGCAGATGATATAGATATTATAGGGCAAAGTGAACAAAAGACATTGGAAATATTGACTCACTTAAAGGGAAAAGCCCAACAGATGGGGCTGGTTATCAACCAAGATAAGACAGAATATATGGTAATTTCAAGAGACGGAATGGCTAGAAACTCTGGCCACATACAAATAGATAATATGACCATTAAAAGAACAGAAACATACAAATACCTGGGTACAATCTTCAACTGCTCCAACATCATAAGGGAAGAAATACAAACTAGAATCAACTCTGGAAATAAGATATACTATGCACTACAACATCTACTAACATCAAAGGCGCTATCTCGTAACACCAAAATCACAATATACAAAACACTGATCAGACCAGTTGTGCTGTATGGCTCTGAAACATGGAGTACAACGAAAGGAGACGATGCCTTGTTACAAACCTTTGAGAACAAAATTTTAAGACGCATCTTTGGACCCATTAGGGATACACAAAGTGGAGAGTGGAAAAGAAGAAGTAACAAAGACATTTATGATCTGTTTATGTCCCCGCTAATCACTGGTATCATGAAGGCTAATAGACTACAATGGCTGGGGCATATAGAAAGAATGGAAGATAATAGGGAAACAAAACTCGCTTACACTCAGGAAATAAATGACCGTAGACCCCGAGGTAGACCAAGAAGGCGGTGGAGAGATAATACATGTACAGACCTACAAGCACTTGGAATCAACGACTGGCAAGAGAAGGTCCACCAGAGAGACGAATGGAGACGGATTGTATTTGCAGCAAAGAACCTCAATGGCTCGGAACGCTGAAGAAGAAGAAGAAGAAAGTATATCCTCATTTAAAAGCTGATTCTCTAGACGATCGTCTCATGAGTAATTATAGGCCAATTTCCATATTATCCTCATCATTCAAACCGCTAGAAAAGAACATCCACAAAACAACACTAGATCACTTAGTTCGACACAAACTAATAGCTGACAGTCAGTCAGGATTTCGGCCAAAATATTTTTGTCATACGGCACCACCAAACATGATAGAAAAATGGCATCAACATATTAACTACAATACTCTATGTGGAGCGGTATTTATAGACTTTAAAAAACATTCGATATGATAGATCATAGTATTCTAATTAAAAAACTAGAAATAATGAAAGTAAGCTTTAATATAGTGACATTATTAAAATCATTTTTATTAGACAGAAAGCAAGTAGTATCACACAATAAAGCTTTATCTCAGGCCATTACCATTAATATTGGAGTACCTCAGGGGTCTATTCTTGGCCGTCTGTTATTTATCATTTATATAAATGATCTTCCCTTAAATCTGTCGTCGTCGTGCGATCTATTTGCTGATGATTGCACAGTATATACACACGCTATTGATCGTAATGTGCTAGAATTATCATTGCAACAGGAAATAAATAGTGTAGTTAACTGGAGTCATGCAAATTAACATTTCTAAAACAAAGTCTATGTTAATTGGAAACAGCCAAAAACTTCACACGCTAAACTCGCAGAGAAGTCTACGTCTGCACGTTGGTAGCATGCCTATAGAAAGTGTAACCGAGCACAAGGCACTGGGTCTTATCATAGATCAAAATCTAACCTTTAACTCACATGTTCATGCTCTCGTTAAACAAATAGCCAAAAAAATTATACCAACTTGCCAATATTAAAGATTTCCTTGACGAAAACACAAGAAAGATATTCCATACTTCCCATATACAAACACATATTTATTACTGCTCCACAGTCTGGGATGGATGCTCCAAATCAATAACAAAATGCCTAAATTCACTCCAGAAAAGGGCAGTGCGTTTAATTAATGGTGAAAAGCATCCGACAATTCAAACTTACATAAACTTTTTCGGTTACTGCCACTCCACAAACGCCTACTTTTTAATAAGGCCAAACTAATTCACAAAATCCTATTTCAAAATGCTCCAAGCTACCTTTGGCCGTTGTTTAAATATAACGCTAGACATAGCGAACGACTAAATATACTTCATGTCCCTAAACCTAGGATAGACTTTATAAAACAAGCTTAGCATAATCTGTCGCTCAGTTGTGGAACATATCTTTCACAATAAATCAAAGACAGCACCAATCATTATACATACATTCGCAACCTGTTTGAATACTACCTCAGTACAGACTACTTACCCCCATAAACAAAATCACAAAAAAGACAATAATGGTAACTTATCTCAAACGACAACTAGCCAAAAAACATTCCATTATGTATGGCACGTTACACCCTCCTTAGGTATTTATAATGCCCATGTTAAACACTGCCTCAGTGAGTCATTTGTTATTGATTATTTTTCATGCGTTTTAATGCTATTGTACTTTTGGTGTCAAAATTTGCTTCATAAGTGATGTTGAATGAAAGAATGTATGAGAAGAAATAGAGAAGAAGGGCAGAGTGTCAGACGGGCCTGCGTGCCCACTTCTTAATTCTTTGAAAATAAAGACTTTCGTTCGTTTGTTCGTTCGTTTCAGGTTAACAGTTTCACATATTCGTCAATGGCTGCAGAATCCGACTCAAGTTACTGTCAGATTGTTGGTGATTCACATGCTAACTCAGACAGTCTCGTTAGCTGATATAATTATTCTTACACAGTCCATTCTGTAGCGAAACGCCAGTGGTCCATGTCCTTATGCATTCTTTTATTTTGGGTAGACAGGGGGGAACGGCTTTCGGAAGCTCTCAGTTCTCTTGTTCTCTCAAATCTCCATGAAAGATGGTTCTTTGGGTTATCTTCCTATCACAATCTTTACATGGAGCAAGTAGCCAATGTCTTTCACATCGGGTAAACCCGATGGAGCGCCTTGCGCCAAATGAGCGCTGGTGCGGCTGCTAAGCAATTCATGGCCGTGTACACACCTACCGTTGGATAGTGGCATCTTGTCAAGTCGATTTGAAGATTGGGACAGAGATGCAACCTCCTACTGAAGTGGTGAAGAAAGGTAGGGCTTGGGTTGTGGGTACTCCAGCCAAACATGGAGTTATAAATATACCATGGGTTGAAGGGGAAGATGAATTGGCGAAAGGCCAATCCTAACCAATGACGAGTTGGGTGACCGTTAGCCGATTTGGCTGCACGTCTTGTCCTTGGCATAGCCGGGGAAGTGAATCTGAACCATATATCTTCCAAGAGGATTTCATTTGTTCTTGGCGTCAGATGAGCTGTTGCTGTCTTTCTATCTACGGCTTGAATTGGACAGATTGTCATCTTTCTGTTGTATATACTCAGTGGGTATTTTGGGAATGGGGTACACCAATCTCTGATCTATCTTCTTGAGCCAGAAGAGGCTATTCACAGGACTATCTCTTTCATCTGTTACTAGATGGGATGATGTAGGGAAGTTAATGGACTTCTGTATCTCATTTAGAGAACCTGCATTCCGCTGAATCTATGTGTTCTGTGGGGCACTGCTGGTACATTGCGGCGACCGCTCAGACAAGAGCGGAGCCGGGAGGGGGTAGGATCTTCTTTCCTATTCTTGCAGGGAGTGGGGAACTACAAAGCGTGCCATACAACCCCATTACTATACTATGAGTTAATGAGATGTAACACACGGATTACTGGGCGCACCACACCACAAGATCTTGCGGGTGAGAAAGGCATGGTTGCAAGTGAGAGGGAAGCATGGGAATGAATGTGCCCAATCATAATAAAGGCTTGGTATGAGTGTGGAGGGTGTGTCGTGTGGCCAAAAAGACAACCGGACTTCGTCCAGCTGGAGGTCTACTCAAACCCGGACGTAGCCAATCCAGGGGCTACCTGACAGGTCAGGCCTGGTCAATCAGGTATTAAATATAGTGTATTTGTGTGATACATGAGTCAGCCCAGTCGCTCAGGTTTTATTTATCATCTCCAGGGTCCTCTTCTATGGGAAGTGACTATGTCTTCGAAGGGACATTATCACCGGTGCTTCTAGGCTAACGTAAATATGTCCAACGAGGCCAACTCAAGGCAAGGTGCAGGTCTTGAAGCAAGGACATTTTGTATGACTGGTGCATTGCCGGTTTTGTTTTAACAACATACGCCTGAGAGCAGTTGTTGTCCGGAGGGAGCCTAAGAGTGATTTTCTGGCATACCCATTTTATCCCGGACATTAAAAGGACCCAACCATTATCCTTCACAAACACCTCACCTTATCGGCAACACTAAAGCTTTTCATAGGTCAGTGAAGACCTAGTGCCGAACTAATTCAGATGACAATGAACAGAAGTCCTCAACACACCAGTCGCTTGGATTCTACAAAAGCCGGTTGAACCTACACCCAGTTGTTGGAGAAGGAAGGAGATTCGGACATCTTTGGTGAGAAGTGTGTGGACAGATCAGACAGTATCTGAAGCTGGATCTGTGACTGTGGCGACTTGAGGCTCTGTGTTAGAATTTACCAGTGTAGTGTCTGTGTAGATCTATCTGTGTATCTGCCTTTATGTGTTCCTGTGCTGTTCTTGATTAGGGTAATAAAATTACTTCCAAGTTGTTCTGACGACTGCCATGTTATTTATGCGTCAGCCAGAAGAACACTGCAGGAAATAGGTCCCTAGGTCGAAAGGAAGCGTGACAGTGTGTCCAGGGAAAACGGAGGAGGGTTGGCAGGTAAAGACCTATCTAAGCCAGGGCTATAGAAGATATTTGAAATATTGTGACCGGGCTATTTGGGACCCTCCACGTAGCTTGTTACAATTTCTGGGGGCTCGTCCCGGGATATTTGTAATCCTGGTGAAGTTCTGGCTGATTTAGTGATAGGGGACAGATATCCTTGTTTTCTATTAATAGGTTCTGCCTACCGTGCCTGGCTATTGTCTATACTCTTCCTGACACAGACTGACCGACATACGACGTGTTGTGGTCGTGTAATGTAACTTGTTGTGTAATTGTGAGAAAAATTTTATTAGACAATTACCTCTTCCCTTACCCTCTGAGTTTAAGATGGCATCAGCTGGGTTTAATGTCGCTGACGTACAGGCTACAGGGCGTGAGATGGGATATGATGGAGCGGAGTTACAGAAATATGTGCGGGAAGTGGAAAGAGACTACAGACAGGATGTGCGCGAAGCCAAGAGGATTGAGGCGGAGGCTGAGGCTAAGAGGATGGAGGCTGAGGCCAAGAGGATTGAGGCGGAGGCTGAGGCTAAGAGGATGGAGGCTGAGGCCAAGAGGATTGAGATGGAGGCTGAGGCTAGGAAGATGGAGGCCGAGCAGGCAGTCAGAGACCATGAGTTCCGTATGAGAGAGTTGGAGCTGAAAGCTCAAACTGCCAAGGAAAGAGACGGTGCAGTGGGAGACGCAGTTCTCCCTGACTCAACAACTTCTGGTGGCGGTCCATGCCAGGCAATGAAGTTCCCTTTGCTCCCGTTCGATGAACACAAAGATAAGATCGACCAGTATCTTCACAGATTTCGGTCGATGGCTTTGGCTATGGGATTGGAGCGAGGGAAATGGAACTTGAAACTCTCACAGGGCCTGAGGGGGACCGCATACGAGGTCTATTCTAGGTTGCCACCTGGTATGGAGAATGACTATGAAGCTCTGGAGAAAGCACTGTTGAAAAGGTTTCAGATGACAGCTCATACTTATCGACAACAGTTCAGAAAGTCGAAGAGAGAGCCAGGAGAGATGTTCGCAGCCTACAGTGTCAGATTGAAGTCTTACCTTTTGAAGTGGATGTCTTTAGCTGGATTTGCTAACGACTATGAAAGTTTGGAAGAATTGGTGGTCGTGGACCAAATGAAGAGAATGATGCCTAAGCCTTTGCAAACCTTTTTGCTTGAAAATGGGGCAGAAAGGTTAGAGCTAGTCAACACGTTGGCTGAAAGGTATGTGCTAGCTCATGGGGATAATGGGGAATTGTCACAACCCAATCCCCGACCACCAGACACATGGTCTGGAAAGAAGAAGAACCCTAAAACCGCTCACACCAGGAAGGAGGATCCTTTCGATAAAGTTCCTAGTAAGAAACCCTCTGGTAACAGTCCACCTGGATCTCCTAAAAGAAAGTGGAGTGAAAAGTGGTGCGCCTATTGCAAATCTCCCACACACAATACGGTAGATTGCCGGCGTAAACAGAAAGACTCTCACTATGCTGCTTGTCTTGTAGAAACCGGGGAAGGGTCTCACAAGGAGGTAGAAGGGAGGGATCTTGGGACCAAAGATTTAGAAAAACCACCAGTAGTAGAAACGGTACTTGTGAACGGTCAACCAGTTGAGTGTCTCTACGACACAGGTCTGCAGTTTGAGGCTGTAATTTCATCACATTTAGTGAGCCCAGAGCAGCTAACCGGGGAATCTATTGAGATTCAAACGGCGACAAAGAGTGCGGTAGCGATGTCTCTTCCAATTGCGAAGGTGGACATCAAATCAAAATATGTTACCGGCACTATACAGGCAGCCGTTCTGCTAGATCCTATCTTCCCAATGATCTTGGGTTGTCGCTACGTCTTTCTAGGGATTCCAACCGAACCCATGTACGTAGGGGCAATGCAAACCAGATCTCAATTGGAGGATGAGCAGACGCCGGCCTTGATTGTGAATCCCTTGCCTGGGGAGTTACGAGCTGCTCAAAGCCAGGATGCTACTTTGCAACCTTGCTTCAACCAGTTGCCAAAAGGTTCTGACCCACCAAGACGGGGTCAGTATTATATGAAGAATCGGTTACTGTACCGGAGAGCCGGAATGGAGGATCACCAGCATGGACAGCTGGTGGTTCCTAAGGCTTATCGGGAACAGCTTCTTCATATGGGACACACCATTTCTTTCAGTGGACATATGGGTGTCGGGGCAACTCTCCAGCGCATTTCCTGCCATTACTACTGGCCAGGGATGACTGGAGACGTGCGTAGGTACGTCAAGTCGTGCCCAGAGTGCCAGCGTGTGGCACCAAAACACTGGACAGCTCCGGTAGTCCTGGGAGACATGCCTATTATGAACTCTCCTTTCGAGAGAGTTGCCATCGATCTTGTTGGTCCTCTTCCTAGGACTAGGAAGAGGAATAAGTACATTCTCACGATGGTGGATTGCTGTTCCATGTGGGGTGAGGCGATACCTTTGGCCACAATCGACTCTAAGCGAGTGGCTGATGCACTGATGGAGACCTTTACTAGGTTGGGATTTCCCAACCAGATCCTAACGGACAATGGGTCTCAGTTCTGTGGTAAACTGATGGAAGAAGTCTTTCGTATCTTCCAGACCAACCACATTCACACAAGCCCGTATCACCCTCAGTCTAATGGGCAAGTAGAGAGGTTTAATGGTACCTTGATGACCATGCTTCGGAAGCTGGCACAAGAGAAACCAGACAGATGGGATGAGTATATCTCAGCCGCCTTGTTCGCCTATCGGGAGGTTCCCCATGGGTCGACCGGGTTGCCACCAGCCACTCTACTATTCGGGAGGCCAATCAAGGGTCCCTTAGAAGCCTTATTGAGATGTTGGACAGAGGAAGAAACTTCCGAAGAAGTGGTATCCTCTTATAAATACGTCGAAGAGTTAAAGAAAAAACTCCAGACGGGTTGGGCTTTGGCAGCTCAGAATCTGAGAGCGGCCAGGAAGAGACACGCGGCCTACTACAATAGAAGGACGAAAGATAGGTCTCTTAAGGTGGGGGATCGGGTTCTGTTGTTACTTCCAGTAGGTTCCAATAAACTCGAGATTGGTTGGCAGGGGCCTTTCCCGGTAGAAAGGGTTGTCTCCCGCACCAACTATGCCATCCGGATCAGGGGGAAATCTAAAATCTTCCACATTAACCTTCTCAAAAAGTATGAAGAACGATCTGATGGTACTTCTCTCCCACTCATGACTATGGCGGTCGCGATGGAAACTGAATCGGGCGAAGAAACGGATAGGGGGTATCCATTACACCCTGGGGAAACCTATAGGGATGTACATATAAATCCTGATCTGTCGGCTGAAGAAACAGACCGTGTCATCCGTTTGTTGGAGTCCCATCAGCAGATTCTTACCGATCGGCCAGGGCGGACAGGGTTGGTCGAGTTTGATATGACTCTGACTACCCAAGACCCCGTTCGCCAGAAAATATATCCAGTGCCATTTTCGAAAGAGAAGGCCCTGGAAACTGAAATCCAGAAGCTTCTGGACGACGACATCATCACTCCTTCGACTTCTCCTTATAATGCCGGGGTTGTCTTGTTGAGGAAGCCAAGCGGGGAACACCGCTTATGTATTGATTACAGGCATTTAAATAGTTGTACGACATTCCAAGTTGAGCCGTTGCCAAACACAAATCAATTGTTTGCCAGATTAAATAGGGCAAAGTACTTCTCAAAAATTGATTTAAGCCGGGGATATTATCAGATCCCTGTGAAGCCTGAGGTTCGGCCCATGCTCGCTTTCAGTACTCCGAGTGGCCATTACGAATTTAAGGTGATGCCTTTTGGGCTGAGCAATGCGCCCAGTGTGTTCACTCGCATGATGAGAAAGTTATTAGACCCTTTAAGGGATCCCTCTGTCGTCTCGTTTATGGATGATATTCTCATCGCGTCTGACAATCTGAAGGATCACCTGAAATCCTTGGAAAAGATCTTCATAAGATTGAAAGAGGAGGGGTTAACCGCCCGTCCAGCCAAATGTATGATTGGATATCAATCCTTGGAATTTCTGGGACACACTATTACCCCAGGGGGACTGGTACCGGAAGAAAAAAATATTGAGAAGGTCCGTCTCGCACCCCGTCCTAAATCCAAAAAGGATGTTAGGTCTTTCTTGTCTCTGTGTGGGTTTTACCAGAAATTCATTCCAAAGTTCAACGAAATTGGAGCGCCGTTAACCGAAACCCTGAAGAAAGGATCGCCAGATCCTATAGTCTGGACCCCGAGCTGTGAAGAGGCTTATGGGAAGCTGAAACAGGCGTTGGTGGATAGGCCAGTCCTGCAACTCCCGAATTTGGAGAAAACGTTTGTTCTGAGAACCGACGCGAGTAACATAGGGATTGGAGCAACTCTGTTGCAGGAAGGGCGAGATAATCCTTCGGTGTTGTGTCCGGTGGCGTATGCCAGTAGAAAACTGTTACCCGCCGAACGGAATTATTCCACCGTCGAACGGGAATGTCTAGCTCTAGTGTGGGCGGTACAGAAATTTCAACCTTATCTGTATGGAGTCCAGTTCAAAGTGCAGTCCGACCATCAACCTCTGACGTTCTTGGCAACTTCTAAGAAACTGAACGCGAGGTTGATGAGATGGTCATTG
Organism: Cepaea hortensis; assembly: GCA_963921405.1. Taxonomy (NCBI): domain Eukaryota; kingdom Metazoa; phylum Mollusca; class Gastropoda; order Stylommatophora; family Helicidae; genus Cepaea; species Cepaea hortensis. The sequence goes on along the minus strand of CAWUFQ010000704.1, from coordinate 40,318 downwards.
CTCCTACAACCGTATCAGTTCACGGTCGAATACATCCCCGGAAGGGAGAATGTGGGAGCAGATTTTTTATCACGGCATCCTATGGTTGAATGTGAGGGTGGGGTCATTCGAACAGAACCACTGACAGTAGAAAGTTCGTAGGGTTCGACTTTCTTAAGAGGGGGCCTATGTAGCGAAACGCCAGTGGTCCATGTCCTTATGCATTCTTTTATTTTGGGTAGACAGGGGGGAACGGCTTTCGGAAGCTCTCAGTTCTCTTGTTCTCTCAAATCTCCATGAAAGATGGTTCTTTGGGTTATCTTCCTATCACAATCTTTACATGGAGCAAGTAGCCAATGTCTTTCACATCGGGTAAACCCGATGGAGCGCCTTGCGCCAAATGAGCGCTGGTGCGGCTGCTAAGCAATTCATGGCCGTGTACACACCTACCGTTGGATAGTGGCATCTTGTCAAGTCGATTTGAAGATTGGGACAGAGATGCAACCTCCTACTGAAGTGGTGAAGAAAGGTAGGGCTTGGGTTGTGGGTACTCCAGCCAAACATGGAGTTATAAATATACCATGGGTTGAAGGGGAAGATGAATTGGCGAAAGGCCAATCCTAACCAATGACGAGTTGGGTGACCGTTAGCCGATTTGGCTGCACGTCTTGTCCTTGGCATAGCCGGGGAAGTGAATCTGAACCATATATCTTCCAAGAGGATTTCATTTGTTCTTGGCGTCAGATGAGCTGTTGCTGTCTTTCTATCTACGGCTTGAATTGGACAGATTGTCATCTTTCTGTTGTATATACTCAGTGGGTATTTTGGGAATGGGGTACACCAATCTCTGATCTATCTTCTTGAGCCAGAAGAGGCTATTCACAGGACTATCTCTTTCATCTGTTACTAGATGGGATGATGTAGGGAAGTTAATGGACTTCTGTATCTCATTTAGAGAACCTGCATTCCGCTGAATCTATGTGTTCTGTGGGGCACTGCTGGTACATTGCGGCGACCGCTCAGACAAGAGCGGAGCCGGGAGGGGGTAGGATCTTCTTTCCTATTCTTGCAGGGAGTGGGGAACTACAAAGCGTGCCATACAACCCCATTACTATACTATGAGTTAATGAGATGTAACACACGGATTACTGGGCGCACCACACCACAAGATCTTGCGGGTGAGAAAGGCATGGTTGCAAGTGAGAGGGAAGCATGGGAATGAATGTGCCCAATCATAATAAAGGCTTGGTATGAGTGTGGAGGGTGTGTCGTGTGGCCAAAAAGACAACCGGACTTCGTCCAGCTGGAGGTCTACTCAAACCCGGACGTAGCCAATCCAGGGGCTACCTGACAGGTCAGGCCTGGTCAATCAGGTATTAAATATAGTGTATTTGTGTGATACATGAGTCAGCCCAGTCGCTCAGGTTTTATTTATCATCTCCAGGGTCCTCTTCTATGGGAAGTGACTATGTCTTCGAAGGGACATTATCACCGGTGCTTCTAGGCTAACGTAAATATGTCCAACGAGGCCAACTCAAGGCAAGGTGCAGGTCTTGAAGCAAGGACATTTTGTATGACTGGTGCATTGCCGGTTTTGTTTTAACAACATACGCCTGAGAGCAGTTGTTGTCCGGAGGGAGCCTAAGAGTGATTTTCTGGCATACCCATTTTATCCCGGACATTAAAAGGACCCAACCATTATCCTTCACAAACACCTCACCTTATCGGCAACACTAAAGCTTTTCATAGGTCAGTGAAGACCTAGTGCCGAACTAATTCAGATGACAATGAACAGAAGTCCTCAACACACCAGTCGCTTGGATTCTACAAAAGCCGGTTGAACCTACACCCAGTTGTTGGAGAAGGAAGGAGATTCGGACATCTTTGGTGAGAAGTGTGTGGACAGATCAGACAGTATCTGAAGCTGGATCTGTGACTGTGGCGACTTGAGGCTCTGTGTTAGAATTTACCAGTGTAGTGTCTGTGTAGATCTATCTGTTTATCTGCCTTTATGTGTTCCTGTGCTGTTCTTGATTAGGGTAATAAAATTACTTCCAAGTTGTTCTGACGACTGCCATGTTATTTATGCGTCAGCCAGAAGAACACTGCAGGAAATAGGTCCCTAGGTCGAAAGGAAGCGTGACAGTGTGTCCAGGGAAAACGGAGGAGGGTTGGCAGGTAAAGACCTATCTAAGCCAGGGCTATAGAAGATATTTGAAATATTGTGACCGGGCTATTTGGGACCCTCCACGTAGCTTGTTACACATTCTTACGTTGATACAGTTAGAGCACCACACTTTCGTCGGTCGATGTTTCCTCAGTCAACTTCCCCTGCAGAATAGCGTTATAACCCATTTTCGGCACTATTTCGAGTCATGTCACGTGACTATTCGTGAATAGTCCCGTGCCCGTTAATCAATACGCCTCTGTGAAGGCCGGTCTGGTTCGCAAGATCAGTCCCGCGTCTGGCGTCCGTTTTCTTGGTTGGCTGTGTTAGGTGCAAACAGTCGGAAACTTCCCAGCCGACGCAAGCTAGCGATGCAGACTTTTTGAGAATGTGACCGCAGCACCAAACCGGAGTCGCGGGTTGAGAGGGAGAAACAGGAATTTTTGTACCGTCGTTCGACCAGGTATCGATAAGTCTCTCTCTCTCTCTCTCTCTCTCTCTCTCTCTCTCTCTCTCTCTCTCTCTCTCTCTCTCTCTTTCTGTCTGTCTCTCTCTCTGTCTGTCTGTCTGTCTCTCTCTCTCTGTCTCTCTGTCTCTCTGTCTCTCTCTCTCTCTCTCTCTCTCTCTCTCTCTCATCTACTGGTATCATTTTTTCACTATCATTCTTCACTGTATGTGTGTGAGCGAAAGAGTGGGTGAGAGAGTGAGAAAGAGTGTGAGTGGAAGAATTAGTATGAGACAGAGAGAGTGAGAGAGTATTCATGCGCATGTGGCTGAGTGAGTGTAAAAGTGAGTGAGTATATGTGGACGTATGTGTGAGAGATTGAGTGAGAGAATGAGTGAATCTGAGAGAGTGCGTGTGTTGTGTGTCTGCCTGTCTGTGTGATAGAGTGAGAAAGTGAGTGAGTGAGTGTGAGTTATAGAGTCAGTGAGTGACTGAGTAATGGAGCGTGAGTGAGTGAGAGAGAATTTGTGAGTATGCGTGTGTGTACGTGAGTGAGTGAGTGTGAGAGCGAGTGAGTTTGTAAGAGAGAGAGAGAGATAGAGAGAGATAGAGTGGGTGAGTGAGAGAGTGCATGGGAAAGTGAATGAGTGAGAGTTAGTGTGTGTATCTGTTTGCTTGTCTGTGTGTGCGAATAAGAGAGTGATTTAGTGCTATTTAGAGGGTGAACGAGTGAGTGTGAGAGAGAGAGAGAGAGAGAGAAAGAGAGAGAGAGAGTGTGTGTGTGAGTGTAAGTAGGAGGGTGAGTGAGAGATTGAGTGAGAGGGAATTTGTGAGTATGTGTGTGTAAGTGATGGAGAATGTGAGAGTGAGTCCGTATAAGCATGAGACAGAGAGAAATAGTGAGTGGAAGAGAGGGAGAGAATGAGACAATGAGAGGGTTAGTGTGCCAGTGTGCGTGAAAGAAAAATAAATAGAGAGAGAGAGAGGTAGAGGTAGAGAGAGAGAGAGAGAGAGAGAGAGAGAGAGAGAGAGAGAGAGAGAGAGAGAGAGAGAGAGAGATGAGCGCAAACATATCATTATGCCATATTTTTTTCTGTATCCTCATCTTTCATATTAGCATTTTTACTGCCAATTGAATTTAACATGCACTGGGGAGATGTGTGAGAGGTGGGGGATGTATGAGATGTGCAGGTGGATTATGGATGTATGTGAGGATGGGGGATGTGTGTTTGGCTGGGTGGTTGGGGTGTGTGTGGGTGGGAGGGTAGATGAGAGATGCATGTTTTGATGGGTTGGTGGGTGATGTGTTGGTGTAAGTGGTTGATGGATGAGTACGTGAGTGGGTGGATGTGTGTGAGAGATGAGTGTATGGTTAGGAGATGTGTGTGTTTGTGGGAAGATGTGTGTGGGCGGCGGATGTGTGTGGGTGGGGTATATGTGGGTGGTGGGGTGTGTGTGGGTGGGATGTGTGTGTTTTGGGGTGTTTATGGGTGGGGGTTATGTGGGGCAGGTGGGGAGATGTGTTTGTGGGTGGGGGTATGTGTATAGGTGGGGGATGTGTAGTTGAGAGGTGGCGGATATTAGGTGGGTGAGTGGGTGTAGGTTGGCTGATGTGTGTGTGTGGGTGGGTGGGGAAAATTGTGAGGGTGCGGGATGTATGTGTGGATAAGTGCGGGATGTGTGGGTTGACGGGGGTATGTGTGTGTGGTTTTGTGATGTGTGTTTTGCTGGGTGGTTGCGGATGTGTAGGTGAGTGGTTGAGAATATGTGGGTGGGTGTGTTCGTGTCGGTTATGGGATGGGTGGGGATGTATGTGTGGGTGGGGAAATGTGTGTGGGTGGGGAATCAGAGGGTTGGTGGCGGCATGTATGTTTGCCTGAGTTTGTGAGAGTGCGTGGAGGTATGTGTGGGTGGGTGGGGGTGTGGTGGGTGGGGGTGTGGTGGGTGGGGGATGTGTGGGTGGCTGAGGGATGTGTGGGTGGCTGCGGGGTGTGAGGGTGAATGGGGGATGTGTCTCACAACATTGCATTATGCACTGTTAATGTTTACAAATTTCATCTGACAATGTTTTGTTTTCCACATGTAAATGTACCATGCGTAATATGCATTGTTTATGCTTATAAAATCCATTTGACAATGTTCCCCCCCCCCCCCCAATGTAAATGTAACATGCACATTTGATGAATGAAAGATGAGTGATCGAAAGGGCCGAATTTAAGACGGGCCTGCGTGCCCAATTTGTTACCCTTTTAAAATAAACTTTGTTCGTTCGTTCATTCGTTCCTTCTCTCGATGAATAGTGGGCCTGCAGTCAGTAATCTGACAGCTTTTCGGTCAGTCGTGCCTGGCGTAGCTTGACAGTTCTTCGATAAGCGTCTAGTGGTTATGTAAGTATCACCGGGTACCGAGGGGGCGCGCTGAGCGATTGCTACTATTGGCCTGCGTGTGCTTAATAGTCCGTCTGTGCGATACATGTATGGTTTATCCTGCCAGACGTCAAAAGATTGTCTCAAAGATTAAGCCATGCATGTCTAAGTTCACATTGTCTCACTGTGAAACCGCGAATGGCTCATTAAATCAGTCGAGGTTCCTTAGATGACACGATCCTACATGGACAACTGTGGCAATTTTAGAGCTAATATATGCTTACCAAGCTGCGACCCTCGCGGAAAGAGCGCTTTTATTAGTTCCCCCAAAAAATTCGTTGCATTTTGCGGGGCGCGGCTTCCCACTGGTGATTCTGGACAACTCTGTGCTGACCGCATGGTCTTACGTGCCGGCGAAGTGTCTTTCAAATGTCTGCCCTATCAAATATCGATGGTACGTTACATGCCTACCTTGTTTGTAACGGGTAACGGGGAAGTGGGGTTCGATTCCGGAGAGAAATCATGAGAAACGGCTACCACATCCAAAGAAGGTACCAGGCGTGCAACTTACCCACTTCCACGGTGCAGTGGGGTTGGGGTAGTAACAATACGGGGCCTCTATTGGAAGGCAAGTCTGGTGCCAGCGGCCGCGGTAATTCCAGCTCCAATAGCGTATGTTAAAGGCGTTGCAGTTGAAAAGCTCGTAGTTGGATCTCATGTGCAGGCCGGCGGTCTGGCTCGCACCGGTTCACTGCCCGTTGTTCCTGCCATACCGTCTGCCGGCTCTCTCCCGAGTGTGCTCATCGCTGAGCGTCACGGTTGACCGGCGCGTTTACTTTAAAGGGTAAAAAAATAGAGTGTTAAAAGCAGGCCCTGGCTGCCTGAATAATCGTGAATGGAATAATGGAATATGACCTCGGTTCTATTTTGTTGGTTTCCGGAATTGGAGTTAATAATTAACAGGGAATAACGGGGGCATTCGTATTGCTGAGTTAGAGGTAAAATGGATCGCCGCAAGACGAGCTACTGCGAAAGCATCTGAACTGAAACAGGGTGATGCACTATCGCCGCTACTCTTCAATCTGGCTCTAGAGAAAGTTGTAAGGAAGGTAAAGGAAGAATGTGATATTGGAGGAACATCCAAGCTGCTTGGTTATGCAGATGACACAGATATTATAGGGGAAAATGAACAAAAGACATTAGAAATATTGACTCACTTAAAGGAAAAAGCCCAACAGATGGGGCTGGTTATCAACCAAGATAAGACAGAATATATGGTAATTTCAAGAGAAGGAACATCTAAAAACTCTGGCCACATACAAATAGATAATATGACCATTAAAAGAACGGAAACACACAAGTACCGGGGTACAATCTTCAACTGCTCCAACATCATAAAGGAAGAAATACAAACTAGAATCAATTCTGGAAATAAGATATACTATGCACTACAACATCCACTAAAATCAAATGCGCTACCTCGTAACACCAAAATCACAATATACAAAACAATGATCAGACCAGTTGTGCTGTATGGAGTACAACGAAAGGAGACGAAGCCTTGTTACAAACCTTTGAGAACAAAGTTTTAAGACGCATCTTTGGATCCATTAGGGATACACAAAGTGGAGAGTGGAAAAGAAGATGTAACAAAGACATTTATGATCTGTTTAAGTCCCCGCTAATCACTGGTATCATGAAGGCTAATAGACTACAATGGCTAGGGCATACAGAAAGAATGGAAGATAATAGGGAAACAAAACTCGCTTACACTCAAGAAATAAATGACCGTAGACCCCGAGGTAGACCAAGAAGACGGTAGAGAGATAATATATATACAGACCTACAAGCACTTGAAACCAACGACTGGCAAGAGAAGGTCAACCAGAGAGACGAATGAAGATGGATTGTATCTGCAGCAAAGAAACTCAATGGCTCGGAACGCGGAAGAAAAGAAGATCTTCAACTTACCGTTCTAGAGTATCTACTAAATTAACACTTCGTGAAGATACAATAGGTATCTTCACGACTTCACCATGCCATATCCCCAAGAGCTTCAACCCTTAATTGCATACGATCTCCAATGAAACATTCGTATCTGTTTTTCGGCGGATCGAGTCATCAAACGTTAGCGTCGTAGTAGACGTGACTCTACTGTGTACCAGTACCTCCGGGGCTTTGACAGGTAGGGTACACTTAGATATATCCCCGATCTGCCGTGACTACCCTCACTAGGACTTTCCGTCTACTGGGCCCCACTAAGTCGGGACTCCGCCTGTCCTTCCCTCCCCACCTATGGATATCCACCCACAGGGTGCTCCGACCAGACAGCAGTCGTACCCTCACACCAAGACATGGTAACAAAAGCAAAGTTTATTTACAAAGTAATCCAAATTTGAAAGGCTGAAAAGCCGGGAGAGATGTATGTCTATATACAGAGCTAAAGAAAATAGACGAGAAGAGCTAGAGATAATCCATATCTCATAAGTCAGCATGTGAGATCTGTTCCGGCGCAGCGGACTTCCAATGTGTAGACACCTCCGACGTCCTCCAAGTCCACCGTGATTACTATGTTGGAATGGCCATTCTCAAGTCCGATATCAGAATGTCACACCTACACGGTTCAATGATGTCGTCACTCGGTGACGTAACCAATCACCACTGGATTCTCACAACTGTCTGTAAAAGGCGACTCTATGGCTCTAGGCGTCCCCTCAGATATTCGTACTGCTGTGGAAGACTGGAGCGTGGTAGCTCATCACAATAGCAATGTCACTGAGATGATCTCAACAGCAGCATAACATTGGAGCGTGGTAGCTCCCTACAGTACCAATATCAATGATATGTTTCTCTCAGCAGCACAACATTGGAGCGTGGTAGCTCCCTACAAGTAGCAATGTCCATGAGACTTGGCTGGGTTAACATTCTCAGAAGTTCCATCTCCGGTAAATAATGACTACTACTTAACTTGAATCGTGGCACATCAATGACATAAAATGTCCTCACTTTGAGCACTAGAGTCAGATACTGCCTGATAATATTACAGGTTTAAGTCAATTTAGACGCGTCGGTTGTAGATAACCCCCCCCCCCCCCGGATGAGTCAACGTAAACTCAGTCAGACTTTTCACTGCTGCTACCGTTTGGACAGGCCACTGTACATATCATAACTATCTTCCCTGTTCTGCTCTGACTTTTGAATATTCATGGGAATGCTCCCAGTACCGAAACAATATATCATGGTGAATTTCACTGGAATGAGCTGGTCCACATTATTCGATAGTATCATTTCAAGCTCTCCATCTGAAAAGCAAACCCTGAAAAGAGTAAGCCGGTAAGAGCATTCGGCTACAACTGTGACTTAAATTCACATAACAGAAACATGCTATCAGAAATGTATTACTATAACATTATAGTATACGGGATCTTCTCTGCCTTCACGGAGGTTCCCGCATGAGGGTGCATCAGTGATCAGATAGCTACTCGAATAGCTCGCCTGGGAAGAACATGTCCCGAAATTACTGGTGTTGTCAGTTTGATCCTTGTCATCGGATCCTTCCACCTTGTGCTATCTCTTTTCACCATCCATCATCAATCATCAACATTATTATACAGCTAACCCTATTTAAGTGTAGTGGTTTTACCATCTGGGGGTGTCCGTCTGGACAGTTCCTCTCCTCATCCTAACTAACCAATTAATTACTTAATTAAACCATTAATCAATCATTTAATTAATCATTCATTAGTAACTCAAGAATTATTAACAATTAAATAAACAAGCAATCACTTCTGTTCTGGGATCCCAGTCCCAGAGCATACAGAACCCTTCTTGGTTAACCCCTCTTCCTGAAGGGTCAAGAGTGTGTAGTTCCATCCCATTGTTTTGGGGGGAAATCCACCCCCATTCCATTACCCCAGATCAGCTGTGGACAAAGAGTGAACGGTTTCCATGGCGTGTTAGGCCACTCCATCCGTTTTAGAATGTCACCTAGCCACCCATCACCTAATTCTCGATGTCTCTCTGCAAGTGTATCAAGACCCTCTTCTGTAACACCCACCCCTAGTAATTGTGATCTCCACTAGCAGGATTGGGCTTAGAGAGAGGAATAGAGAAAATCATATACCGTTCCGCTCGAAACTCGTCTTCGTTACAAACGCATAGGCACTCGGTTGTGACGCGTCGTCGCAGTACACGCCAGTCATTCCTAATTAGCAAGTAGCATCACCACCAAGATCCCACATGAAATAAATTACTACCACCATCACTTAACTTCACAGCACCACTTCCTTGGAACAACAGCATTGCCACATTAACATAGAAAGCAATCCACTGCACTTCCTTTTAGAAATAGAACAACACCAAATTTCCTTGAAATACCAAAGCACCATATATCTAGATAATGTAACACACCACTAGCTACTCAATCTATAAACAAGTAGGTTAACATACATGTTATGCGTAATCCTACCATATTGACAAAAGGACACTCAACAGTAGCAGTGCTACTTTTCTAGTAATTCTACTCTTTAACTAATACATGTAGTTGTGAACAACACACAAGTATTATGTATATTTCGTAACACAGTACCCGTGTGAAGGTCTGGGCTGTAGTCCTAAATCCTAGATTTTGCAACGGGTGCGATCGATAATGCTACTAAATTATTCATGAGGTCGGTTTGACAAACACAGTGCGATGGTAATATTTATATTTTCGTAGTGCTGCTCTGTACGAACAAAGATTGAGTAATATTGTCTTTACCTTAGAATGAGAGACACTGTAGATTTGGGCAGTCTTATTGTCGGACACTGGCAAGCGCCTTGAAGAGAAGAATGTTGATAGATCTAATTCAATGTCTGTTCAAATTGAAAGCTGGGGTGCGGCTGACACAGACAAAGCTAAACCGTTGAGTTGCTTACATCACTCAACACTCGAGCTTCTAGTGATTCACGAAGAAAGACACTTCCTCGTGAACCACCCGTTGAGTGCTGTTCTACGTGGTTGGGTGCATGTCGCTAACTCAACCGAACATTCACTCGACTATACTAGAAACGTCTTGAACAGAAGAAGTCAGTCGGTTTCCCCGAGTTATAAATAACATGGAAGGGAAACAATTCTGCTACCCCCAGCCTATAGGGGATTCCCCAGTGTGAAGACACGTTAATTGGGCCATCCTGTTACACCGTTAATAGTGATAATGGCAATGAGGTCTATGGTTCCAGTTGTCACAAGTTGGATATCATCTGGTTGTTTGTCATTCCGGTGTCCGTTTCACAAGTTTGATAGCGACAATTTTCCATTCCACATTGTCTAGTACACTAACTTCTGTTGTACCAGTTCCGACCAATACAAGTGCTTTTTCTTGAAGTCTATCTAAAATAGCATTTTCTTACGTTGTCCGCTTCCATGTCCCTTTGTCCTTTCACAACCGCAATACAACCAAGTTTCCAAGGAACCGTATGTGCTCTTTTCTTAAAACAGCGTCTGTATTATTGATGTCTTGAACATTTTCTACCCACATTTACTCGCAGCAGGAAGAATTGTACTTCTATTCATAACCTACTAGACACTGGGTAGCTCTCATGAATATACTAGGGAGAGACGGTTGGGCAGAGAGCAAGAGGATATCAGTAACCCCCACTCCCCATCAGTGAACCAACCGTCTGAGAGACCCACACACTAAATAGACCCTATACTTCCCTCTTCAAGCCACTCCGCCTAAATCTAGTACTCCGACTATCTCACTTGTCACCGATCCATCCCGCTAGCCATTCCGCTGTTACACACTAGACCGCGCGTCTGAGAGACTCACACACGGACATAGACCCTTTACTACATACTTCCATCCATTCCACCTGTATCTAGCCACTCTGCCCATGTCACCCATCACGGATCCATCCCGCTAGTCATTCTGCCTAACTTGACTATCACGAATTCATCCTACGCTATATATGATCATACGAGTAATACCTCAGCCACGTTTACCACTGTAAAGAGCATTGTACACCTAATCAATACCCTCAATCCCTCCGGCAACTTAACAGCCATCTGTAATGTTCCCTAACATCTCCCACCACACCACTTAACAACCATCTTTTAATTTTTCCAACCTCCCCTCTTTAGTCGAGACGCCACGTAAACTTTAAGTTTCCCAACCTTCCTGCTTAGCCATGACGTCACGGTCACGTCGGCCACTTAACAGCCACCTTTAATTTTGTCAACCCCTACCCCACCACTGAACAATTAATTTCAGTGTTCATATACTATTGTTGCTTGAGAGGCTGCTCCTGCAGGAGCCTCTTTGTGTGGTCATTTATATAGCTTATATAAGAAAGTATTGTCAGGAGCGGGAAATTTTGGCTTTACATGAGCCGGTTTGTGACGTCATATGACAATTTATATAGGGAAGTATTTTAGGAGCAGCCTCCTTTGGCTCCTGAAGTGGGGGTGGGGGGGGGGGGGCATTTCATAACAATGCTGTCATATACTGACAGTCGCGGCTGTTCATGTTTGTAATATCACCACACTGTGTCATGTGGCAGAAATGAATTAATTGGTTTGCACACACATAAGATAAAAATAGATATAACAGAATATATTTTAGGCACCATCAGTAACAACAAAACGCACCACGATAGAAATACGTCATATATTCGCGTCGTTTAACAACCAAAACGATGCAACGGCACTTCAGCAATGAACACGGACACGAACGCCACAACTCCTCAAACTCCCAAGTTAGGACCGTTAATACAAGACACAGACACAATATCATCAGCCTTCAATATGACACTAGTTGAGCACATCAAAGCGGCGCACGTACACGAATGTTAGCGATGCCCGATTTGAAACAAAATGAGGATTATGCAGTAGAACTTAGAGACCAACCGCCAGGGGCATCCATCAGAGGACCAGGCTACACACAATAGACACCCACGGGGACGGCTGCAAGTTGGACGTATGGAAAGTATTGTAAAGTGACTACAGCGGGAGTATGAGCATTGGTAGAACAGTGAGTAACGTTCCTCTCGTTAGATTCTCATGCTCGGCGATCGAGTGGATGTCAAATCAACATATCTGTGTGACTGAGGAGCGGCTGGCCTGTGGCATACTTGTAACGGGGATGACAATGCAGTACCGCAAATAAAGAGTTCGTGATTTTTCCACTGTCAGCCAGAGTCGTGTTATATATGGAGTGGAGTTGTCTTGCAAAGAGTTGCGGTCAGAGGGCGTGAGGGACCCTAATGGTTCGGTTGAGGTGACTGTCGTTTAATATGATTACAAATCATCCCTAGACAACGACGAAGCTTACAGTACTGCTTTCGTACATTCACAACGGGGCGACCTTGTTAATATATCGGTGGGATCAGTTGATTACCGATATAGCCTCCCACGCATCCCGCCCCGTGACATGGGGGTTTCGTCAAACACACAATAGGACAACAGTCAACAGCGCATGACATCAGCTTTTCAAACAAACGTTCGTACAAAGGACACTTCAACAATCACAAGGTCACATTCATAACGGACAACATCTCAACACACCGTGCTAGAGTCTGGATGTTGTTTCCATCCCATCATATATGTGTGTGATTTCTTATGTATCTACTATCAACGAATACCAACGACTCAAAGAGATGGATTTTGGAGACTTCAAATGAAGGCAAACGTTTACTGGACCTTCTCTACTTGCGGAGCGATATCAATCGAAGTAACGTACATTGGACCCACTCCACTCAGGGATCACCATATGTCGAGACCTTACAAAAGGGACCTGTTCTATCTAGGGAGCGCTTTCAATCAAGGTTACGTACACAGTACCGGCTCCACCCAGGGAGTGCCTTCTGTCGACACCTTACATTTACGAGACCTGCTCCATCAGGGGAGCGCCTTCATTCAATGTCACCTACTTCTCCGCCTAGTGTGTGCCGTCTATCGAAGCCGCACGTTATCTGGACCTACTTCACATGGGAAGGACTATTAATCGTCGTCTTACGCGACAGGACCTACACCACCTCCTTCAAGGCTACTCAGATCTTCTACTATCAAAAGCTAAGCCCGTTGTTTGTGGTAATTTACGTCGTTGTCTTGTAGTCTAGATATATTGCGATACAGGCACACTTTACATTTCCTTCTTTCCATCGTCTCTATACAGTGACGCAATTTAGTGTCGCATACATCAGTGTGTTGTATCTTATGTACGTATCGAAATCAGTTATGTTTGTCATTATACACTTGCTGTGCTGTGTTGCTATTACCTTATAATGTACTCACAGTGCAGTCATAATACTCAAAACACTCATTCTATACGTACATTGTCAGTTTTGTTTCGGACGCATATATGATTATTAATCATACTATCACTCTTATTATTAATATTATTATTAATATTGTTATTATTATTGCATATCGTGCACATATAGGTTAATTTAGTTGGTACGATGTCGTCATTACAGGAATTTGTTGTCATTGGTAAAGATGCAGGTTTGTCAGGGTCAGAATTACTTGCATGGGCGGAAAAAAAGTTTGCTACTTTCCAGGCCCATGAGAGAGATGAAAGAGCTGCCACCAGAGAGCTAGCAAAACAGACACTTGCCGCTCAGGAAAAAGAAATGATTTTTCATATAGAGCAACTTGCCGCACAAGAAAGACAGAGAATGTTCGAAAATGAACGCATGGCATCTCAGATATTCGCTGAAAAAGAAAGAATAGCTGCTGAAAATGAAAGCATGGCATCTCAGTTAGCCGCTGAAAAAGAAAGAATAGCTGCTGGAAATAAACAACTTTTACTTGAGACAGAATAAAGAGAAAAAGATTTAGCGCTGTTTAATCGTGAAAGACTGGCAAAGGAACAACTATTGAAGGAAAAAAAGATCGAAGGTAATCTTAAGGTAAAATTACTTGAGAAGGAAAAGTACGCCGAGATTGCACAGATGAAACTTGATGCTCATTCATCAGATTCAATAAAGAAATACAATGGTATTGTTAAGAATTTCTCAAATGGTGATTCAATATCCGCATGGATTACAAACTTCAAGGTTCTGATGAAACATTACAAGATTTCAGACACCGAATACGCTGTCCTATTTCATTGCCATCTCGCGGGGAACCGTTACAGGTTGTCGAACTCATCCCTGAAGAGTTATAAACAAATTACTCATATATCAAAAATCGTGTCCTGGTGCATTTAGCTCTAGACCAGTGTTTCCCAACGTGGGGCCCACGCCCCACAGGGGGGCAATTCCATTGTTAAGGGGGGCAATTCGAAAATGGAAAAAAGATTTATGGAATTATTTGATACTCTTAGTGATTATTTAAGCGAAAAACCTGAAATGAAAAATCTCTTAACGGTCGATGGTAAAGCATTTGTGAGTTATTTAGCCGATATCTTTGAAAAACAAAATATATTAAATAAACAACTTTAAGGAAGAAACAAAACTCTTGTCGGTGCAAAAACAAAGATATTTGGTTTCATTACTTTTATTGAATGATGTCAGACATATATTTACAACAAAAATTTTGAAAAGTTTCACTGGCTCTAAAAATGTGAAGTGACTGATACCGCTATATATGTTATTGTCGATCATCTGAACATTTTATCGGCTGATTTAAAAGAAAGATTTTCTCATTTGAAACAAATTGATTTCCCAACTTGGATGATGCAGCCAATGTTAGTGGATTTGTCTGATATTTCAAATATGCAGTATCAATAAGAACTCGCAGAAATGCAAAATGATGAATCAATTAAAACTTTATAAAAAAAAGCGATGGCATTGCTTTGTGAGGAAACCGAAATCAAATATCCAAATGCAGCCAAATGTGCAAGAGAACTATTGTTACCGTTTCCATCTTCATATTTAGCTGAATGCGGATTTAGTGCCATAAATGATTTGCTGCTTAAAAAAAATTATTTTAAAAAAAAAAAAAGAAATCAGCTGGATACAACAAAACGGGGAGACTTGAGACTGAAGTTAACTAAATTGGAACCTGACATAAAATCTTTTTGCAGCAAGCATCAAGCGCAAGGATCTAATTAAGTTTAAATAATAAATAATAACTAATAATTAAAATAATATAGAAACATCTTCCATTAAAATTATTTTGTACTTGAATTTCAGTTCTCCATCATATGTTTTGAAAATTTACTTACTGTTTGCTCAATAATTTCTTAGTGATATCTTCCTAAAACCTATCATTCAAGTTTCTTTAGTCAACATTTCAAGTTTTGAATATTAAAAACTATGTATATGTTGGTGGGGGGGGGGGGGGGAATAAGAATTTTAGACAGGCTTAGGTGAAGCATAGCACAAAAAAGGTTGGGAAACACTGCTCTAGACGAATTTGGTCTGCGTGCTTCATTTACATCTCTTACACCAAAATTCAACCAAACGTTCCTTGATTACTCAGCATAAACGCAGTCCGTTTATGACAATTGGTTGAAATCTGCTAGCGTTACCAACGATTTCAACAAACTTAGGGTTCTAGTGATTAGAGATAAGCTCATATCCGCAGGTCCGTCAGCTATGTCTAATTATTACAAGAAAACAAATGTACATCTATTACAGAGATGGAGAATAAGGGGGGGGGGGGTTTCTATAATGCACGTAAAGATATATTTTCTCAATACTCGCCGTCGCTGTTGGATGCAGGCGCATGTGAGAAGATATACCATAACACAAAGACATATGGATATCGCTTCCAATAATATCATAAATATCCATCACCGTCAGTTAACAACTGCATAGTAAATACCGGCAGTGCAATACTCCCAGTAAAAAAGGAACTTGGACGACATGCCAGCATTGCAAAAATACTCACGGTTCACTACAAATGTGCGACAAAACCCCGCAGTTTCGGGAATATATTAAGAAGTTGTCCATTAAAATTAGAGATAAATTCAAAGCATACCGAAACAAAATCCGATGTTATAAGTGCAACGCATGGGGACACCAAATGTCGACATACCCTCTCAGAAAAGTTTACAAGGACGCCAACATGGACACGATTACATCAAGTAGCAGTGACTCCGATAGCGAACCTCAAGTAAATACGACCGACGTACTTTATGACCCCATGGATAACAAATGTGAGTTTTGTCGGGAATTCCATGAGGCAGGAAATATGGCATGTGGTCACCATGTTGTTATACATGAGGCGAACGCTGCACATATAACTAACGGTACATTAGTGATACAAAAGGCTTTAATTAATGGAATAATATGCACTTTAGTTCGTGACACCGGGGCTAACATTGCAGGAGTGCATAAGAACTTGATCAATAACAATAGTTTGTCCACGTTGCAAATATTACCGAACGCAGTTACAAAATTTCATGGCTCTACAAACTGCAGACACCTCTCTTCAAAATTGCTTTAAATTACTTAATCGCCCGCCTATAATTTCTAAATCAGGTAAATGGTGGTTCACACTGGATAAAAACATACTCACCAGAGTAAATGAAAAACATAATATACACATTCCCCAAACAGTGGTGCCATCTCAGTATAGACATAAAGTATTGGAAATGGCGCATGACTCTCCGTTTGCAGGACATATGGGCATGGCCAGAACAACTTCCCGAATTTTGTCAAATTTCTACTGGCCAGGCTATGCTAAAGATATAATCAGATACGTCCAGTCATGCAATATACGCTAAAAGATGTCACAAAAAGGCAGGCATCCAAAAGCACTCGTACAAGAAACGGACCTATCGTCCAGACCATTTGAAAAGGTCGTTGTTGACATCGTCGGACCATTAGATACCTTGACTGACAAAGAAAACAGATACATTCTGACAATGGTAGATTTCTGTACAAGATGGTCAGAAGCTATTACTCTTAAAAGAATTACTTCCTCTGTCATTGTCGGCGCTTTTGTTTTGACATTTTCCTGGATAGGTTTTCCTTTATTTATCTTATCTGATAGTTAATTTCAACAGCCACCCAAGCAATAATCAAGATGCTGGGGATCAAGCAAGCGTTTACCTCGAATTACCACGCTATGTCGAATGGCATAGTAGAAAATTTAAATGGCACTTTAAAAAGAACTTTAGCCAAAGTTATTGCATAACGGCCAAAAGATTGGGATAATCTTTTGCCTGCAGTATTATTCGCATACCGAGAAGTACCACAAGCTAGTACAGGCATCTCTCCATTCGAGGTAGTTTACGGGGCAAACCCGCGTGGTCCCATGCTGATACTTAACGAACTATTAACAGGCATAGTTCAAGATCAACCAACCAGAGAGGCTTATGAACAAGTCAGCAGCCTTCGAGAAAAGATAATCACATCCTGTACTATCGCAAAACAGGTATTATATGATGCAGGGAAAAAGTATCGTCATTATGCAAAAAGATCTGCAAAAACTATTTCATTACAAGAAGGTGACGATGTTCTACTGTTATTACCTGATCCTATCTAGAAACTTTCTGTCTCGTGGCAGGGTCAATTTAAAGTGCTTAAGTAAATATCAGACGCTGATTATCAGAATTTGATCAGAGATAAGATTAGAATATATCACAACAACATGTTAAAACAATTTCAGTCAAGACAACCGGATACATCGCTTGAAGTAAAACATCCAAGCATACATACAGCAGCATTATGTTCTATGATTAATGAACAAGCGGAAGATCCAATCCCACAATCGATACCTACTCTAATTGCAAACAACACCGATAGTAGGAAGTCTATTCATTTAAACACATCGTTGTCACAATCAGAACAGCAAGTGTTTAATCATCTGTTGGAAGAATTTAGTGATATTTTTCTGACTCGCCAGGGAAAACTACATGTATACAACACCATATACAATAGACCATTAGGGTAGCGGGGTAGGGGTATCCCCTTATCAAAGGAGAAGTAAGGCGCCTCCTTCCCTCCGCTAGCCTACGGGATACCCTTGGGCAAGGTGGAGTACCCGTTTAGACCCCCGATCAGGGTTACGTGAAGCCATGGGTGCAGGTGGTGGTTGAAGATGGAGAGCAGCCGACAGATAGTTGTAGGTTATGGTCTTTACCTTCACGACGGTAGACAGAGGATCTCTTTTTTGAGGAGACAATGGCTACGGTCACTGACCAGTATGGTCACTGCTAGGAAGGAAAGCAATGGCAAACTACCTTCTTTATAAATACCACGAAAATCATGTTGTGTGGACTCATCGATAACCAGAGAAACGGCGTAAATGGGTGCTCCATAGGAGCAGTCTCGCCCGTTAGGGATAGTCATGCGCACCAGGTGACTCCAGACCGTCAACAGGCTACTAGGTGCAAACGATTAATATCATTGAAAGTAGGAACTTGGAATCTTAGAACAATGAATACAGATGGAAAATTAGAAAACATCAAACACGAAATGGAGAGAGAGAAGATTAACACATTAGGAATATCGGAAACGAGATGGAAAGGGACAGGGATAAGGACAGGAGATGATTATAAGATTATTTACTCTGGTGGAGAAGAACACCAAAGAGGTTAGCCATTATATTAGATAAACAAACATCAAATTCTGTCAAAGTATATCGAGCTGTGTCAGACAGAGTTCTATTAGTAAAATTAAATGGAAGACCTTTTAAAATAAATATCATTCAAGTATATGCCCCAACAAGTGAATGCAGTGAAGAAAGTATAGAGGAATGTTATACCGACATGGAGTCTGCTTTGAAGAACTGCAAAATATCAGAAATAAATATCATAATGGGTGATTTCAACGCAAAAATAGGAAAGCAAGGCGATGGATGCAGTGTAGGCAACCATGGTTTGGGAGAAAGAAATTAAAGAGAATACAGACTTGTAGAATGGGCAAAAGAACATGAAATGGTTGTAGGAAACACCTGGTTTAAACAGCATCCTAGAAGATTATGGACATGGAGGCGTCCAGACAGCAGGATTAAAAACCAGATAGATTACATCCTGATTAACAGAAGCTTTCGATATGCGTTAACAGTCGTAAAAACAGTTCCAAATGCAGACTGTTACAGTGATCACAGATTAATTACAGGCACATTGAGGATAAAGTTAAAGAAAGTCAAGTATATAGCAGGAAACCCTAAATATGACTTGTGCAAATTGATATCTGACAAAGAAATACAAGATAATTTTAACATAGAAGTAAAGAACAAACTTGATTTATTGTCTGATCTAGAGATCCTATTTCAAGATGTAGATGATCAATGGGAAATGCTGAAGAATTCAATCATTTGTGCAGCAGAAAAAGCTTTTCCAAAATTAAAGAAAGTGGGCCGTAAGACATGGATGACTGAAGAAATTGTACAACTAATGGAAACAAGAAGACGGAACAAAAATAATCCTGCTAATTATGAAGAAATTGACAGAAAAGTCAGAACCTTATGTAGGGAGTTAAAAGAAACGTGGCTTGAGAAAAATTGCGAAGGAAATAAAAAACAACACAATAGTAAAAATGCGAAACTAATGCACAAAAGAATCCAGGAGCTTACTAACCAAAGAACACGTACATCAGCAGGCTGCCTAAAGACAAAAGATGGAAGAATCATAATAGAAAAAGATCACATCTTACGTGTATGGTCAGATTATGTGAAAAACCTTTATGACGACAACAGAGACGAACACTACGATGTTCAAAATAATAATGAAGGACCAGCAATTTTGAAGATGGAGGTTCAGAATGCTCTTAACCATATGAAATCTGGCAAGACCCCCGTTCAGACAGTGTTACAACAGAAATTATTAATGCTTTAGAAGAATATGGAATAGATAAAGTTGCCAGTCTGCGTAATACAATATATGATACTGGAAATATACTTCATGAATTATGTAATTCAGTATTAATTGCAATCCCAAAGAAATCAGGAGCCTTGGAATGTGATCAACATCGAACAATTAGCATAATGAGTCACATCACAAAGATATTGCTAACAATTATCATGCAAAGAGTTAGGAAGAAAATACAACCTGAAAAAGGAGAAGAATAATGTTGGTTTGTAGAAGGAAAGGGTACAGTAAATGCTGTGTATTTACTGAGAACCATAATTGAACGATCTACAGAAGTAAACAAAGATCTACACCTTTGCTTTATTGACTACACAAATGCTTTCGATAAAGTGAGACATGTCGACATGATAAGGATGCTTGAAGATCTACAAATTAATGGAAAAGACCTTAGACTTATAAAAAACATATATTGGAAACAACAAGCTGCCATAAGAGTTGATAATGAAGTAGGCCAATATCAGCCTATTAAGAGAGGTGTGAGACAGGCATGTGTAATGTCTCCAGATCTGTTTTCCCTGTTCAGTGAAAATATTTCCGGAAATATTGAAGATATAGACGGAATCAACATTGGGGGGCGATGCATCAATAACATTAGATATGCAGACGATACAGTCTTGATTGCAGACAATGAACAGGACCTGCAACATTTAGTAGATGCAGTTGTTACACACAGTGAACAACGAGGGTTAGAATTAAATTGTAAAAAGACACAGATTATGGTCGTCACTAGGAAGAACGAAATACCACAATGTAATATACAAGTAAATGGGAATATTCTTCAACAAGTGAATAGGTACAATTATCTCGGAACAGTAATATCATCTGATGGGAGATGCCTTGAAGAGATTAGAACAAGAATCGCCATGTCTAAGGTAGCCTTTAGCAAGATGAAAAACATACTGACCAATAAAAAGATGTCAATTGAAACGAGAAAAAGTGTGTTGAGGTGCTACATAGAACCTGTACTTTTATATGGATGTGAATCTTGGACAATGAGCAGTCAAGCTGAAAAACATATAACGGCTGTAGAAATGTGGTATTTGAGGAAAATGCAAAGAATACCATGGACAGCCAGAAATACCAATGAACAGGTCCTTCAAGAAATAAACGAAGATTGTAAACTGATTAGAGACATTAGACGCAGACAGTCAAATTTTGTTGGGCATGTCATGAGAAGAAATGAATTGGAGAACTTGGTGGCAACTGGTAAGATGGAAGGGAACAGACCAAGAGGAAGACCTAGAAGCAAATACCTGGATGGCTTCGCCTCGTGGCATGGTCGAGACAGAAACACAGAGCTGATCCACGACTCTGGTAATCGAGTGAGATGACAAAACATGACCACCCACGCTTACCGGCATGACACATGATGGATGGATACAATTGACTTCTCGGATACCTGCAAAATCCAAACCATATCCTATTACACTACACTACCAGGACATTGTCATTAAAGAAATTATAATATCTAGAATAAGCAGGGATAATTAGAAATTCAACATCAAACTACTGTTCACCTCTTGTTATTGTAAAGAAGAAAGATGATAGTTTCTAAATCTGCGTTGACTGTAGAAAGATCAATGTATTAACTTTTCTTGATGCAGAATCAAAGCCAAATATAGATGATTTAATTACAGTCATGGCTAAGCCGATGGTTTAAAAAAAAAATTAGATTTCACTAAAGGTTATTGACAGATACCAATGTCAGAGGCATCAATCCACATTACCGCATTTGCCACACCTTTAGGTTTATATGAATTCTTATATCTTCCTTTCGGACTTCAGAATTCTCCTGCCACATTTATGAGAATGATGCGAATGTTACTTCGTGATATTACAAGTACTGCCACATACATGGATGATATTTGTATACAAACTAAAGACATCAACCAACTCATCAACACATTATGACAAGTATTCCATCGGATCAGATCATTTGGTCTCACAGTTAAGCCCAATAAAACAGAAATAACATTTTGGGAAATTCAATTTCTTGGACACAGAATCTCGAAAGGTTTTCTAGAAACAGACCCTAAACTGCTTACAAAAATTTTAGAGATTAAGACACCAAACACAAAGAAAGAAATCAGAAGTAGTTTGGATCTAATAAACTATTACCAAAAATGTATCCATAACTTTGCAGAAATAACAACACATTTATCAGAGCTGTTAAAAACAGATCGCCCAAATAAAGTTCATTGGTCAGATGTACATGATAGAATATTACAGCAAAAAAAGTCCATATTCAGCTCACCACCTATTTTAAAAATACCATATATTACTAAGGATTTTGTTGTCCAGACTGATGCAAGTTCTGATACGATTTCTTCTATCCTTATCCAACAATATAACGGGATATTACACTCAGTTTTATATTCAAGTAGGAAATTGACGGACACTTAACAGAGATAAACTGTCACGGAATTAGAGGCTTTGTCATTAGTTGAAGAGGTCACAAAATTTTCCAAATACCTATTGGGAAAGAAATGTCATGTCATCTCTGATAATAATCCATTAAAAGTTTTTAACGAAGGGCATCCGAAAAACGCCAGAATTCTCAGATAGGCGCTGTTACAACAGGATTTTAATTTCTTAGTTTCTCATATTTCGGGGAAAGACAATAATCTAGCAGACATATTGAGTAGATTGTAATCATGAAACACAACACATCGCTTTATATTTAATATCTAAATGTTGAAATTCACGAATAAACAAAACAATTACAGATCTCATTGTTCAACGCTCTTAAACATGAGAGAACAAACGTCTCTAGAGTTCATGGTTGAACATTTCAAATTCGTGAGAGATATCTTTTGGTCACTGTTTAAACTTTCAAGACAAAAATATTTAAAAATGTGTGTACTAATTTGATTATTGCGATATTTGGACTACATTTCAACACGTGAGAAACAATACACATGACATTGTTATTAAAAAGTGTACAGTTTGGTCACTTTAATATTTTATTATTTCAGATTTGAAATACTTATTATGTCATATCAAGTGTCCATACAGATGTACATTCATACCGGAAAACGATTCCGGTTGTGCACAGGTCAAATGACGAAGTCATCCCGAATTGTGTACTACTTGAAACAGTCCTAGCTGGTTGTA